>MDKI01173178.1:0-38305 GCA_005239505.1 Nicotiana paniculata | reverse complement strand
TTAGTATTTTATAGACTCAATTGATACGTTCAATTCTCTGTGGGATCGACTTTGGGCTTAATACCCCAGATTATATTTGCAGCGCCCGTTTAGTCTTTTTATAAGACATAGTTGAGCAGCGTGATCAGTGTTCCTCCACGTCAAATCCCTTCAAGTGAATATCCGTGAATCAAATCCCCTCAAAGTTGTGTTTTGGGTCTATTTATAAGTTTGGGACAAATCCTAACCGTGTAGGAGACTTCTATTCAAACCGGAAAATAATTAAAACCTTCAAAACTCGGAATTGACCGGACAGGGACCGAGGCGTTAAGACCCAAACGCCCCCTTATAGCCTGGGCAGGCCTGAAGTTAGGGACCAAACGCCCCACTAACGCCAGGGTCAGCCTGGCTTTAGGGGCCAAACGCCCGGCTAACGCCCGGGTGTTTCCTTTTCGACTCTTGAGAGTATTTTTGACGTTTATGTATCCACTTAGCTCGGCTTCCATCTCCAATTCACCTACACATGAAATAGACTCCATTATGCACATATAACGTGTATTTTTATCATTAACGCACACAAAATGTAAGGTATATAATGCTTAAAACCATGAATTCTAGCCACGCATCAATCTTCTTCTTGCTTAGCCTTAACATGTCCATAAGAGAAGATTTCGCTAAGGCATAAGCAGTTATACCTCCTTCTTCGGTCTCATCAAATCTAATTCCATCATTTGATATTTTTTGAATTTCTTGACCCAAAGTTCGCCTTTGTACTACAATATGGGTCAAGACACCCATTGACTTCTACTAAGTGCATATGCTACCACATTAGCTTTGCCCCGGTGATAAAGGATATTGATGTCATAATCCTTAAATAGCTCGAGCCACCTTCTCTGTCTCAAATTTAACCATTTTCTGCTTGAAAATGTACTGGAGGTTTTTGTGCTATGTAAACACTTCAGAATGCTCACCATAAAGGTAGTGTCACCGTATCTTTAATGCAAACACCACTGTTGCAAGCTCCAAGTCGTGTGTGAGGTAGTTTTTCTCATGATTATTTAATTACCTAGAAGCATAAGCAATAACTTTTCCATCTTGCATAAGAACACAACCAAGACCAACTCTGGAAGCATCACAATACACTGTGAACCCACCCGAACCTGTCGTCAAGGTTAACACAGGTGCAGTGGTCAACCTCTTCTTTAACTCTTGAAAACTCTACTCACAAGAGTCTGACCACTGGAACTTATTGATGTCTGAGTCAACTTAGTTAATGGAGTTTCAAGTGAGGAAAATCTCTCTACAAACTTTCTATAGTAGCCAGCTAACCCTAAAAAATCCTGATTTCAGTTGGCATTATCGGCCTTAGCCAGTTCTTGACTGCTTCTTTCTTCTGAGGGTCTGCTTTTATGCCTTCACTAGATACCAACTGGCCTAAGAAGGCCACTGACTGCAACCAGAACTAACATTTTGAAAACTTGGCATAAAGCTCATTCTCCTTCAAGGTCTGCAAGGCTATCTTGAGGTGTTCTGCATGCTCTCATTGCCTTTAGAGTATACCAGAATATCATTTATAAACACGATAACAAAGGTATCAAGGAATGGCTTGAAAACTCAGTTCATGGGGTCCATGAATGCAGCTGGAGCATTTGTCAACCCGAAGGACATTACTAGAAATTCATAGTACCCGTAGCGAGTTCTAAAGGTTGTTTTAGATATATCCTCTTCTCTGATTCTCGACTGATAGTACCCTGACCTCAAGTCTATCTTTGAAAAGTACCTTGCACCCTGAAGTTCATAAATCAATCATCAATTCTTAGTAGTGGGTACTTGTTCTTAATGGTAACTTTATCCAACTGTCGATAGTCGACGCATATTCTGAGAGACCCATATTTCTTCTTGACAAATAGGACCGGGGCACCCCACGGTAAAACACTCGGCCTGATAAGGCCCTTGTCAAGAAGGTCTTTCAACTGTTCCCTCAACTCATTAAGTTCTACTGGAGCCATCTTATAAGGAGGTATAGATATGGGCTGAGTGACTGGCATGAAATCGATGCCAAAGTCTATGATTCTTTCAGGAGCAAGTCTGGGAAGGTCATCTGGGGAAACTTCTGGAAATTCTCTAACAACTGGAACAGACTGAAGAGCTGGTGGTTCTGATTCTAGATTAATGATGTGAGCCAAATAGGCAAGCCACCCCTTACCGATTATTTGTTTTGCCTTAAGGTAAGAAATAAACTTACCTACAGTGATGCTGAACTACCCTTCCACTCTAAGACTTATTCATTTGGAAATTGGAACATGACTATCTTGGCACGACAATCTAACATGGCATAGCAGGAAGACAACCAATCCATACCTATAATCATATTGAAATCCACCATTTCTAACTCTATGATATCGGCCTCAGTGTTGCGACCTTGTACTGAAACTATACAACCTCTATAGACTCTAGTGGCTTTCACTGACTCGCCAACTTGAATAGATACTAGGAATGGCTCACTAAGTTGTTCAAGTTCTAGCCCAAGGTTAATGTCAAAGTATGGAGTCGCGTGCGGAAATGTTGAACCTGGATCAATTATGGCATAAACATTATGTGAGCAGACTAGAAGTATACCTGTAATAACTTTTTCAGATGCCTCTGCACTATGACGATCAATTGTAGCAAACGGGGTTGTCCCCTACCCTGAGTAACGCGATATGTACTTGTGCCATCCCCATGCCCAGTTTGATTATGAGAACCATGAGCCTAAAGTGGTGCAACTGCAATAGCTGAGGAACTAGGAGGAGCTAATCCCCCACTGAAATTACGTCGCAACTTTGGGCAGTTTGCCTTTATATGACCATTGTATCCGCAATGATAGCAACCTTGAAACCCTAGCTTGCACTAACCTGAATGTTGCCGATTACATGTACTACAAAGTTCTTGATGTTTTGAATATTGCTCAACATGAATATGGCCATATGAGGATGGTGTCCTAAAATTCTGGTTCTGGCGAGACTGGTTTCCATAACTCTGAATACGTCTGAAGAAAGACCCACCAGATGATTGATGACTCGACTGAGCTGGTGTTAATGACCCCTTATTAAAGGAACTCATTCCTCCTCCGCTGGATGTACCACTAAACCTGACTGATGTCCGGACATTCTTGTTATGCTCTTTTTCTTCTCTCTTTTGTTGTCTGTCTTTTTCTAGGTGCTGGGGGAAACCCATAACAGGGGAGAAACCTGTCATTCCTACCGCTACAACTGATGTCATATCCTTAATGTGGTAAGCCAAACCGCCAACAAACTTGTGAATCTTCACTTTTTCTGTCTTAATAATGTGAGGAGCATGCTTAGCCAAACTTATGAATTCCATGTAGTAATTTTGCACACTTTTATTCCTTTGCTTGAGCTACTCGAACTTTGTAGCCTTAGCTTCTCTATCCTCTTCTGGTATAAAATTAGCCATGAAGTCCTCTTAAAATTCTTCCCAAGTAGGCGGACCATCATCTTCATCTCTTTTCTTTTCCCACATCTCAAACCAAGCGCCAGCCACATCTCTAAGCTAGTAGGCAGCCAACTCCACAACTTCATCATCAAATGCCTTCATCGCTCGGAGGGCTTTCTTGACACCCTCTATACACAACATTGGATCTTCATCAACTATAGTACCACAGAATAATGGAGGACTCTGCTTCAAAAATTCATTCACTCTTGAGGACTCAAAATTGTTCTGTCTATTTGATTGAGGTTGAATTTCAGATGTTCTGCTATTCTGGTTGGCTATGAAGGCTCTAAACATACCCATAGCATTGTTGACAACATTAAACATCTAACCCACCTCTGGAGATATTGTTGTCTGAGCTGGAACTGTTGTTGGGTTCACACTGTATCCTGAGGTACTTGCTCATCTTGCTTCACTCCTTCGTCATGTTCAACCGGGGGTAATTGAACCCTCTTTGTGGATTACCCTTCCTTTTCTGAGTTGAAGCCTTATTAGTTCTAATTTGATCCACAATAGTAGCAATATTTTCTTGAGCAACATCCTAAGTGTCGGTGTTAGAGTAACGAGTACGAGCCATTTCTACGAGTTGTGGAGAAACGAATACATTAGATAATTTCTTAGAGGTAGGTTCTACTAAACGATCTAAAGTATGAAAAAAAATGAGACTTTTCCTAAATGCTTGTAACCTCCTATTTATAAGTATGGTGCACTTCATACCCATAAATAAGACTCTAACAACACGACTTCATAGACCCGTAGGACTCTATAAACCCGATGCTCTGATACCAAGTTTGTCATGACCCATTTTCTGAACAAGCTATGACCGGCACCGGATCGCTGAATTTGATAGAGCGAACCATCTGCGCTAATCAAAAGTATTATAACTTCAAACTTTATATGGAACAAGGAAATACTTTAATCAAATACTTTTTATTAATTTGAATATCTAAAATAAATCAACTCCAATATTTTATTTGTAGTAACTATTGAAACACTACAAAGTTATTATCACAAACACATGAATCTTAACCCACCGACTTTCTATTGATAAATTGACGCACTGCTCTGGACATGATATTTCCTGGTCAGTTCTCCAAGTAAACAAAGAACTATTTAAATAATGACTCGACAGAATACTCCACGAACAAAAGTGGAGCTCACCAATAGCACTGGAAGTGAAGGAAGTCCTAACCTATAGCATGCTCGCCCGCAAAACTAGTTCGTACGTTGTAGCGCGGACCAACACAGGTTCCCAAAAGAGAACGTAAGTACCATCCATTGTACTCAGTGTATCTCAACGCCAGGGGACGAAACTTTAATAAAATATTCATTACAAGCGAAGATTATACATGCATGGAAAACATAAAGTTTCGGTGCACAATTTTAAAATAATTGCATAACAACAGTTTATGAATATTCTAAAAGAAATTTTTTTCTTTTTCTTTCTTATCTATAAAAAAAATACTTCACCTTATGCTTCAGGAGTTCCAACTATCCTGACTTATTTTTATCTTAGTCACCGTGTGATCGGTATGGGTTCGATCCCAACCTGATCGAATAGGCCCAATCCACGAGGTGTCACTCGCTTTATGGTTCTCAGCGCTCATGTATCATACCTTAGCCTGGCTAGGTAAATTTCCAGCAACAAGACCCTCGGATCGTTTTCTCCCTACTTTGGCACAAGTAGTTTCAGGAAGTCAACGCCTTGATCAGGACCCTCGGCCTGGACGATGACCCCTTCTCAGAATAGAGGATACACCCAAAAGTAATTTAATAATAAATTATTTTGTGTGACATCGCTAGGATCTAAATCAACTTCTCAACTTTCTTGACCATTAAAGTCTAAATCTTTTCTGGAACAACCTATACATACTCATATTGGTATCTTTAAATGTAAAACATGGCAAAAGCATGGAATAAACATTCAAAAGTATTTCAAAGATTCTTGCTTGTTCATGAATTTTTAACTTGAAAATGGCATATAAGAATAACAAAAATTTGAAAATTTATGCATATGTATCAGAATAAATCATCTAAACTTTAGCTAGAACAATTCTAAGTTACTAGGTACTCACTCGCTCCAATTAAGTACATATTAGCTCTTTTAAGCAATTCTTCAAACACCTTGTATGCGTACTTTTGTGAGTTAAACCACTTTAGTAAAGGGTCATATCAACTCACGTCAAAACTCCTCGAGCCAATACGTAGGCCCCATTCCAATTTATATTCGTCAATCAATCGATTCTACAATACCCAGTGCATTTTAATTAATATCAATGTTTCACACCTAAACATGAAACTTACTATTGATACAGAGAAAGAAGAGAATTAGCAATTCAATGCTTACCTACTACTACTATTGGATAATTGATAATAGTAAATTTTATATACCTGAGTTCAAAAATTAGTGATTTGTAAAGAAACCCAAAACTTTTTGTTACATGCGTGAGTAAGCAACAAGGTTGCCTCTGTTTCGCCAGCGTTCTGTTTTTCGTATAAGGCTTTTAGTCCTTTTGCCTTCCAACAGCCCTTTGTGGGCTTTATACTTGTGTCTTCCTCCCCCCCCCCCCCCCCCCCCCCCCCTTTTTTTTGTAAAAATTGCATGGGGCGTCTTATTTGGTCACCCCATTTAACTTATACCCACTTTTTAAAAAAAGTTTTAACTTGTACCAACTTTTTAAACAAATCCAGGCATTTTTCTCCTCCTCTTCTCCTCGTTTTTAAACACCGTTACCGGTGGCAATTTGTATTACGATCCAAATAAAGATCGTGAAGAATTGGAAAAAAAGGTTACTGTTATGTGCTTACCATATAGTTTTCCCTCTAACCCTCACTTTGTCCATTATATTAGAAGAATTTATAATCCTACTTATAAAGGATGGCCTCGCACAACCGTAAAGGCTGATATTTATAAATATGAACAATATCTGCGTTATTTATTTACTCATATTAGTAATCGCGTTTCTATTACTATTGATATTGGTAGGAGTGGTAATGACTGTGATTATCTTACTGTTACCACTCATTGGATTGATGAGGACTGAATAATGCAAAGACGCATTATTGCTTATAGAATAATTATTTCAAGTCACACAGGTAAGTTTATTGCTAAGACAGTTGCAGATATTTGTAGATATTTTTGCATTAGAGATAAAATAATGTCAGTTTCAATGGATAATGCTTCTAGTAACACTAATGCTATAGGCTTTCTTACAACTACACTAAGTCCTGCATTTAGTAATATTTTTCATGTTAAATGTATTTTTTCATATTTACCATTTAATCGTCGGTGATGGTCTGAAAACTTTAAATGTTGAAATTGCAAAGGTTAAATTCGCTCTTCATTGGCTTTTTTATTCAAACCGTAGAAGTAGAGTTAGAGAATATTATAAAAAATGTGATGAATTTGGCCTTAGAGAAAGAAAGGTTCCTAAACCTTGTCCGACTAGATGGAATTACTTGTATGAAAGTTTAGTTGTTGCATATGAATATAGAAACCCAATAAGCGAAACCTATAATGCTCGTGTTGGTGGTGATGATGATGATGATGATGAGCACCTTACAAATCAAGATTGGGCTAATGTTAAAATTCTTCTAGATTTTTTAGAACATTTTCATGTTTCTACAAATGAATTTTCTGGGCAATATTATGCTACTATTTCTAACTGTTTAATTTATATTTCATTACTTGCAGAATTATTTACTCAATTTTCAGAGGGTGGGATAGTTTATCAATGTGCTATTGATGATATGAAAGATAAGTTTAAAAAATATTTTTTCCATATCCCCCCTCTTTATGGTGTTGCAACCATGTTAAATCCTACCATGAAATAGGAGGTCCTCACTATCGGTATACTCAAATTTATAATGTTTTACCACTTTCAACTGACGAATATGCTACACTTATAGATGAAAAAGCCTCAATTAAAATAAATACTCAAACAATTTATAATGCTTATCAAGTTGCATTAGATCATGCTAGACCAAATGTTCCAACTCCTACCTCGTCTAGCTCGCAGTCATCTAAAAGATCTGCGAGACTAAAATCACTTAGTTCTTGGACGGGGTTCAGGAGTTCTCAAGGTGATAATATTGGTGATTGTTCACAACTAAATGAGCTTCAAGTTTATTTGTCGCAGGGACTTGAAACAGAGAATCCCGACGGCACCTTCAATGTTTTGGAATGGTGGAAGGACAAAGAAAAACAATATCCGGTTCTTTCAAGGATGGCTCGAGATATTTTAAGTATTCAAGCCTCAACAGTGGCATCGGAGAGCGCTTTCAGTCAAGCGAGACTTCAAATCGGTGATCATAGAGCATCTATGAGGGAGAGCTTGGGAAAATCAGTACTCTTCAGAGATTGGATCAGTTCGGAAAGAAGAAATTTTGGACTACTAGAATCACAACCGGAGATAGACGAAGCTTATGAAGAAATGCTAGAGGAACTTGCGGAGGATGCTGCTTCGCCCGGAAGCGGTGATGAACAAGCTTCTTTTCCGCCGCCACCAATGAAAATTCCTCCGAACGTTGAAGGATTTATGAAATTTGTTAAAGATAATATGTAGATTAATATGTAACTTGTATTTTGGCACATCTTGATTATTTTTTTTTCCTTTTAATGGTGGTATTATTACCTTGTTGTGTTCGTTCCATTGAGGGAGGAAGACTAAGAAAGATATTGTCATTTTTTAAAATGTCGTATTAATAAAAATTATACGACATTTCCTTGAATATTTGTTTACATTTTTTTTTTATGTTTAAACTTGAATTACAAGACATAAGTCATAATTATATAATATAATTACATAAAAAAAATTATTTTTTTAAAATAGCCAACGGCTATAATTTCAAAAACTAGCCGTTTGGATTTTTTAAAAATAGTCATTTGGCCCCCAAACTTTTTATAATTACACTTTAAGATTTTAAGTTTATTTTAAACTTGTGTTATTTTAAAATTATTAGACGTGTTATGCTTAATGTTGTAGTTTGTTAAACTAATTTAATGTATTATTAATTTATTATGCAATATTAGTACAAGTTTGAATATCTCTTTACCATTTTTGTGTTTAAATTTGAATTACAAAATTTATGTCACAAGAATTACAAGATTTGCCTTAGATAAAAAAAAAAAATTAAAATAGTCCTGATCGTTTAGGCCTGTTTGGGCCCGTGGGCCCGACCCACTTAGCCCGGGTCCATGTGGGCTTAGACCCACAGTGGGCCGGTTCCACCCATTAGGACCGTTTGGCCCCGGACCGTCAGAATCCGGATTTGTTTAGCCCGGGCCCGAGCCCGATCCAGATCACAGCCCTAACTTCAGACTTAATGGCCTTAAGTGAATACCTTTGTTACTTTTCAGTTTTTTCGGCCTTAAGTGCATCTGAAGTGTAATTTTTCACTTCAGACTTATTGGCCTTAAGTGTAGCAAAACCTTTGTTGCATTTCAGACCTTTTGGCCTTAAGTGCATCTGAAGTGCAATTTTTCACTTCAAACTCATTGGCTTTAAGTGCATCTTAAGTGCAAATTTTTACTTCAGACTTATTAGCCTCAAGTAAATGAAAATGCTTGTTTCACTTCGGACTTTTTGGCCTTAAGTGCATCAGAAGTGCAATTTTTCACTTCAGACTTATTGGCCTTAAGTGCATCTGAAGTGCAATTTTTCACTTCAGACTTATTGGCCTTAAGTGGATGAAATCATTGGTTGCACTTCAGACATATTTGCCTTAAGTGCATTTGAAGTGCAATTTTTTCACTTCAAGCATTTTATCTTTTAATTTCAGGCCCGACAAGTTGAAGTTGATCGTAAAGTGGGTACGCTTGCAAACGTTTTTGCAAAGTGAGTATAGGTTCAATTGTGACCCCAAAGTCAGGTATAGATGCAAAAGTCCTTTTTTTTGTGTTTTGACTTAACTAATAATTAATGATACTCACTTTTAATAATTAATAATATTCCCTACTTGTATATCACGTTATATGCTCTCGGGTAAGAGTAAGGTCTACGTACACACTCCCCTCCCCAAAGCCCACTAGGGTCGTTGTCGTCGTTGTTGTTATTGTTACATATCAAATTATTTATAAATAGAGAAGTAACTCAAAAGTCAATCATGAGGGTTTTAATCCGTAATAGAAGTATAATTTTTATGCATTCAAGGCAAGATTAAAAAAAATAAATTCTATATTGAGCGTGTCTTGAAAATTTAATAGATTTGAGGAATGTTACGTTACCTCACTCAAGAAATTAAGGCGAGACTGGTTGCAGAAATAATCTAATATGCTGGTTTCACAAGTGCAAATGTGTTTTCCCATTTTGTATTAAACCAAACTGAGGCACCTTTGAAACTTAATAAAAAGGTTGCAACAGACCAAGAATACCAAGCATTGCATTAGAGCTCTTTGTACTAGGAGCTCAAACTCCTAATATTTTCATCCAGTCTCTCCACGAGCCCAGCAATATGACTTGACCGCTTTGCTAACAAAGCTTCATTCCAGTAAATGTGCATACGTTCAAGTCGCCACATTAACATTTCTCACCATAATTGCTATAATCTTTCCTTGACAACAGTTCTCGAGAGTTTCTCACTGTCCCATGTCAATATCAAAGTTTCTGCATGCACTGGAGTTGTGCAAGGCCCCGATTTAATGAAATCTAAAGTGCGCCTTTTTAAATTGCATCTTGCTATTTTCACAATGCTTAAGAAGCGCCTGTCAGTAAACTGAACCAGAAATACAAATATCAGGACGAGATTATAGAGGCTGTCTAGATTACTTGGGACTCTTGCAATCATATTTGTGAAGCACTACTAGAATATGAGGTGATAGAAAAACTATAATGACACCAAGCACTATTCTAGACACTATTCATTTGAACCACTTTACTCATAGATATGCAAGAAGCTAGAGCGATACAACTATTGCGGCTGCAAAGATATTAACAATGAAAAAATAACTTTTGAGAAAGAAAGGGGTCTGGGATATGTATATTAGAGCAATATAAGAGCATAACAGTCAGAATTCTTACATCTGGAAGATCAAAGTCACCATCCTTTGCATCGCAAACATCAAGTGCTACCTTCCGAAGCAGTGGCATCTAATTGCATAAGAAATATTGTTACGACAACTTAAGGTTCATGTCTTTGAAGAGAAAAACACATTATCTATGCTTACCCTTGAAGCGGCACAGATAATAAAATTTCTGTCTATTCCAAGGCCCTATCATTCAAAAGTTGAACTTCAGTTCAGTAGCAACATTTATGTAAGAACCTCTTCAACAAGAGCATATAGGTGTCCCACATAATAGTAAAATCATGGCGACCATACCATTTCAGCCACCCTAAAACATCCCTAAGTTTGTACAGTGTCAAATAGTGGGATTAGATTCATTCAGACTTCCTAGAAGTCCTCATGCATAGAACAAAAAGGAAAAAAGAATCAGATTTAAGTTTATATCATATTTAACGTGCCCGTTGGAATTTAGTATTATTGATGCTCCCCCATTTGATTTTTATTTGATCTACAGAAGTGCAGGACATTCAACAGTAGAAGACTTACATTATGACGTAGTAAAAGATCTTCAAGTACTTGACAATTCATAAGCAAAGTGACACCCTTGGCAGTTACTTCACCACAGTCCTAAACAAGATTAGACCAAATGAAATTGTGAGAGAACAGAGGCAACTAAATTACATTTCCTGCGGAAATAAACAAAATAAGTACTAAACTGTTTGGCTCAAAGATACTAGTGATGCAACAAGTCACAAAGAACATTTCAAAAGACTGAAGTTTGAAAACTTTTTGGGTCGGGAATCTAATCTATATCTAGGAAGTCTGAAAATGAAACCAGCTATATATTCTATCACATGGAGTTTCAAAATAACTAACAGGAAAAAACAAAATGTGACATGAAATCAAACTCATTAACTAAATGCTTCAGAAAAAACAAATTATGAATGAAATCAAACTCATTAAATAAATGCTTCTTATGCATCAGACCTCCGAAACTGATATAGGACATTATGTTCCGACTTTAGAGGCCTAGATCCAGAAACAGTTGATCTAAAATTGTCAGGCTGCAGTTTAGGACTTGAGATGGTTTAGGTCTGTCTGTGCGGACTAATTTAAGATTTCGTGATCTCAGGTAAATTATACTTTTGTTGGGAGTTTTATACTATTTCTAAGTAGTGGATTGCCAGCCTGCTAAACCTCTGTGTGCACATTGATCAAAGTGCTTGAGCTCTCTATTTTATCTTTTTTCTTGATTTTGCAGCAATTTTACTTAGGAGCATCTTAATTCTTATACCAGGGATTGTATGAGACACTTGCATTGTTAAGCATCCAACTTCGTAGAGATTCTGATCTCTGGTAATTCTCTTGTAGTACTACAGTTGATACCGAATTCTATACTTGGCAATGGATACATGGCTTAATAGGAGGTCTGCATCCATTGACTAATGCTTCTCTCTGCTTTTCACCCACGGAATCTTCAGATTCCTACCGTATATGCATCTCTTCTGAACATAACCTTTTTTCTTTGGTTAGAAATGTTGTTAACAGGTTGCGAAACTTAAATTGCAACAATTGCATGTGAAGAAATATTTAAAGGCCTAAAAGAATACACCTAACATGCTAGTATATTTTCTCCTCCCAATTGCCATTTAAGAATCCTATCACCTAGGCAAATTTAAACAAAAGATTATTCTTTCTTCAGCTTGAAGAATTAGAAATTTCAAAAAGAAACATGACAAGCAGGTATACAACAAGTGGAGTGACAATAGCAATGGCAAACCTCTAAATGAAGGGAGATCAACCCTGGCCAACCATTTGAAATAGTATCTTGCGACTCTGCAAAGAAACATTTTAAGGTTATAAAACCAGGATTTTCATCGTGTAATTGATCTGGCAAAGATTCAAATATATGAGCACAACAGGAATCTTCAAAGTTGCGCAAGCTATCATGGCATTAAAAAAAATGGGCAGCCCGATGCACGAAGCATCTCGCATTCACACAGGATCCGGGAAAGGACCGCTCCCCAAGGGGGTGTGATGTAGGCAGCCTACCCTGATGCAAGCATCAGTGGTGCTTCCACGGCTCGAACACGTGACCTATAAGTCACACGGAGACAACCTTACCATTGCTCCAAGGCATTAAACTTATTAATCATACTTTAAAACTTTGTGAAAGAGGGATAGAGGGTAAACTTAGGAACACTAGAAGAGTGACTAAGAACCAATTTTGCTTTATGCTTGGTAGATCTATAATATAGTTTATGTTCTTGCTAAAAAAATTGATGGAAATTTATAGGGAGAAGAAGGAAGGTCCACGCATTATATTTATTGATCTAGAGCAAGCACATCATAAAATGTCAAAGAAATGTTCTTTGGTGGATATTGGAGAAGAACTGAATCCATATTAAATATATAAAGAATAAGAACGAAGAAGCCATCACTATCATTAAGAATTAGGAAATTGTTGATATAACAAGAGCCCTTTCCTAGTAAACTTTGGAAAGGTTTAGAATCCTTAGAATCGAGTACTTAGGAATAGGAATTACTTTCCTTTCTTTTTTTGGATTACTAGTAAACCTTTTTTTTTATATGGTAATTTGCTCCCTTAGTGACTCGAACCCACAGCCTTAAAGTTGGAGGTGGAGATGCTTTTCACTTGAGCCATCTCTTGTCTGGATTACTTGTAAACTATATTCAAACCCCAATGTAGTTGGGGGAATAGTCAAGCAATTCATTCCTAACATCTCTTAGTTTCTCATTGTTTATCGCTAGAATAAGAACAGTGATAGGAGAAACAACGAAGTTTCCCCTAAACATAGGCTTACACCATTTATTTGCATTTAGCCCGTTGTTTACCCCAAGTATGAATGCACTAACAATATACAAGATCAGTCCCAAAGATGTATGCTACTTGCAAACAATATTGTGTTAATTGGCGAAATTAGAGACGGTGTCAACAAACTCGAAAATTGGAGATACTTTCTACAGAGTGAGGATTTAGTTAGGATAAGCAGAAGATAGATTATATGCACCACATGATTAGCCAACATAAAAAAATGAAGCTGAGGTGAGACAAGACAGGAAGAAAGTTGTTTCAAACCATTCCTAAAATCAAATGGAAGAAATTGTTTTGAAATACCTACAATCTTCTCGAATCTAGCTAGACTTAGTGAAAATAAAGGCACAATGGACGAGAAGGACCCACGTAAGCAATACCAACTAGTTCGCAGTAAGACTTAATCATGTTGGTACACTTACTTTGGGGGTCCAATGTTTGTTAGGAGTCTTAGTGTTGTTAGAGATTCGTATGCCCGTAAAAATTGCACAGAACTTCTAGTGCTAGGAAACCTAAACATTTTGACATTAGATTGGCGGGATAAATAGAGCAACATGGATAGCGAGGATTCATATAACCGACCCTAATTAGCTTGGATTGAGGCATAGCTGTTGTTATGGTCTAATTGATCTGGAGAAGAAAAACAGAAAAATGGATTTGTTTGTTACAACTGGATGAACCTCAGACAGGAGAATTTTCCAAAACTCATAAAAATTCAAACAAGATGTTCTTGAGAGTAGTGCAAACCTGAATTGAGACGTCTGCATCCCAGCAGCGAAAGCTCAGTTATGTTCATGCAATTCTGAGCAAGGGTAAGTAAATCATCATTGGTCATCTGTGCTGTTACTCTTTCAAGCTTCAATTTCCTCAAACATGGTGCACTGAACTGGAAGCTTAGTGAGGAAATCTCACCAAAGCAATAGCAAAGAGCTAACACTTGCAAGTTTTTTAAGGTCTCCAAGATATTTCTTACAACAGAATCAGATATTACCTGTTAAGATCAGTAACACTAAGTAGGCAACACTGATTTCAAGCACTAGTCTGAAATGCACATCATTGTCTCGAACAAGATAAACTACATTAGCAACCGAAGTTAGATTTCCAGTCACAACAAGGTATAGTAGATTGTGTTAACAACTGGATGCCTTATTTTGCTATCTCAATGAAATGAATAACTGACACTCTCAATCCATACAAACCTACGTACAGTCAGATCTAAATATAAATGTGTATGTTAGATTTTGTAAGTAATAAGTTTGGAGAGAAGAATCTCACAGCACTATTGTCTCCTGATAAGTCCCATTACTGCAAGTTAATTTTATATAATTACCAAAAGTGTACTCCCTCTGTCTGATTTCTTTGTTGGTTTGCTTTTTAATGTCAAAACTTTATAAATTTGTCCACAATTGTTGTTTTTTGATAAGTACATTTGACCACAAGTTCTAAAATTATATATGAATTATTAAAACAACAACATACCCAGTGTATTCCCACATTGTAGGGTCTAAGGAGAGTAAAGTATATGCAGACCTTGCCCCTACCTTGTAGAGGTAGAGACGTTGTTTCCAAAAGACCCTCGGCTCAAGAAAAATTATATATTAAACATTTTTCAAAAAATCCTTTATGTAGAAAATGAGAGTGGTGGCTTTACCAAAGTCTAACTTAAGGACCAGATTTCCAGTCTCGAATAATCTATGAAATTGTAAGATTCAGAATAGAACTTTCAAAGAAGAAAAAAACTATATACAGACAAATTAGCAAATGCCATACCTTCATTTTATTGAACGATATTAAAAGGCGTCTCTCCAAGCTTTTGAAATCTCAAGTAAAGATGAACAGATTTAGTGACAAAGAAGAAACCTTTAGTTTCCAAGCCCAGGTAAATAAGTTTCAGACTTGAAACAGATGGCAACCCCTTGGCTTAATTTTCAAGGATAAATACCCAAGGGAAAGATAACTTTCATCACACTTCATGTTACTTGAAGAAACCATTGATCATGAAATATACATCATCCATTGTCATTATGGTAAAGAGACTTGAAGGTGGTCCTTATAATAAATAAAATAGAGACTTGAAGGTGGTACACCACAAAAAGAGAACTCAAAACAATGAAAAGAGTTCGTGAAAGTATTTGGACATGAGGACCCATGCCTTGGAATGAACATAATAAGAGGTGAAAAAGATCTAGAAATGAGTTGCAAGGATCAACAGCTTTTGTCATTTTCGACAATACAGTTCTGTCATCATATTTCCTTACAATTTAGATGATTGAACACCAGTTCAGGCCCTCAACTCATAAGCTCATTGAACATTGTTCAATATGCACACAACTAACTGGATTGAGATGAGGGGAAAAAAACTACCAAGAAGTTTTATGTAAACACTTTACCTGGAAATAAAGAATCAAAGTCTCTAGCCAAGGACAAAAAGTGGGTACCAGCTTGAGCCCATCTTCACCTAAAGATCCACCTAAACCAACAATAAATGTCCTCAACATTTTAATTGCTGGCCGCAGGGCCTCCAATGAAAAGAATGAGAATCCCCAACCAAGTGAGATTTCCTCCAAATTGCAGGACTTTCCAAGCTCATAATACAATACAGGACAGTTATATGACAAAGCAGGAGAATTCTCTAGAATATTATTTTCCTCTTGTAATAGATGCCTGCAGCCTCTGGCAATCAAGCACTTTAGATGAGGACTTATGCGGACAACATGACCCACTGCATGGCAAGAAACCTGAAATTCCAAAGTTAACAATATATTGGTCATACAGACATGCCGTACTGTGTTGATCTTAGTCCGGGTGTTAGGAAGAACTTCTCGAGTTCATGCTACACACAAATCATCTGTCTATAAGTATCATTCTACCTCAAAAGCTCCACCTATAGAGTCCAAAGCCCCCAAAAATTGCTTCCTTCTGCGATACTACAAATCAGTAAAAGCAAGTGAAAGGCCTTGGTTCTTTGGCAGTAATCCATGTAGTGGAGAGGGAGCTTAAATGGAGATGTGGAGAGTTGCTGATTTTAAATATTTTCTTCAAAACGCAAGGATCTGAATTTCCAGAAACCTTTAAAAGATTGGTGAAGTTTGAACAAGTTCACTGATCTACTCTAGCTTCTACTTCATCTGTCAACATATTCACTAGGGCGTATAAAAGTAAGCTAGATATATAAATGTCTTGAAATACATAAGTGTACAGATTTGTGTGGGAACAACCCTTTTAAGAGCTTAAACTGTTAAAGTGAGAAAGTTCTTTTCATTTGATTATGTCTTTGATAGCTCTGTCATGTACTGTCGCCTGTCGGATTCTTTTATACGGGCCAAATACAAAGAAATATTGTTATCACTATGGCAAGTCGTGAGATTCAACCAAAGACCTCCACCCTTTGAACAGCTCACCCTAAAAGGTTCAAGCACAAAATTCAACAAGTATTTCTCATGGACTTGCAACAGCTTATTCCCTAGAGCACACTGATAAAATAAAATCCACATCTTTTCCAGAATAACTTGGAGGAAGAAGACTTTAAGTTCATCTAGGACTACTCACAAACCTTAGTATCAGATACATCAAGCATCTCGAGTGATGATCCTGAAAATTTGTAGAGAGAATTGTCGTCAAGCTGAGTTTCCCTCAAACAAAGACTTCGTACTCTATGTGTTTGAGCGATAAGCTCCAAAAGAGTAATCTCACTGATACCTGCAAATGAGGAGCGTTTTTAAAAATTGAAGTCAAAAATATCAGAAACCACATGGAAGTTGGAAAAGAGGATATAATCATGTCCACAAATATAATTTTCAGCTTCCTTATCTTACTATGTAGAGCCTTACATGAGATTCCATCAGTCAAAAAACGCTCTCTTGAATACACTTGAGCAAGAATTTTGTTTGTCATCAGTGCAATGATTCAAATGTAAGTTTAAACTCTCATCATTCAAAAAGAAAAACTTTTTAAGTTATCAATACATTAATTGAGTTGTAAATTGTTTTTGACTGAGATTCAGGTGGAAACTAAAACATGCAGTATCCTCCACTAATTTTTTACTTTTGTGATTTCAGAAAGACTAGCATATCAAGCTCGTAGTTTTATTTTGGAAAAAGGAGTTCTTGTATCCACAATGAACTAAAATTTATCAACAGTCACATTGGAAGATGCAAAGCAGTAACTGCTAACCATATTTTCAAATCGAAAATTCTACAATGCGACCTTTAGTTCTGTTAACAAACATAACATGGAGGATACGAGACAGAAAACAAAAGCCAGAACATTGCTCACCTTTGCAGCCTCCTATATGCAGAATTTGAAGTTTGTAAGCTAATGAATTGGTGTTCTTTTCCATTTTCATTGCCACACCGTCAAATTTGGAGATATCGCGACAAAGCGACAGAACACAATTGTGCCCAAACAAAGTATCACAAGCGAAGATTGAATGTAGGCCAACACATTTCAGCAATATAACGGATATTCCAGAATCCGTTATGGAAGTACACGCATTGAGGTTAATACAACACAAGGAAGGGCAGCACTCTGCAATATTGTGGAGATCCGAATCTGGAGAATATCGAAGAGAAGCAATGTTAGGTCAATGCAGAGAGCATCATATTATTAAGAGCATACGTGAAAGCTGAGTTTGCAATAATCATTTTCTAACAGCTGACTTTGATCACTTTATTGTCCTGTCGTTTTTATTCTGCTTTTATATGGCTTTTTGATATTGTCCCTTCTTGTCTATATTTTCATTAATGTGGTGCTTGCTTACGCTGTCCTGAGCCGAGGGTCTATTGGAAACAGTTTCTCTATCCTCACAAGGTAGGGGGTAAAGTTTGCATACACACTACCCTCCCCAGACCACACGGTGTGGGATAATACTGGGTATGTTGTTGTTATTGTTGTAACAGCTTGAGAAGAGTACAGACGAGATTTCAAGACTACATACAGATGAGATCCCCTAAAGTATATGCATGACAAAATGGAAGTGGTCTCACTTAAAAAACACAACATAAAAGCTAAAAACAGTATTCAACATTACATAGCTAGAGTTTTGGAAAAAGCAAAGAAACCACACAACATAAATGAATCCTTTGGGTACCAGCAGCAGTAGTTCTGTTTCATACTGTTCTTTTCTTTGTCTTTTGAGTCTGGTTGTTCGATGGTATAGATTGCATGATTTTGATGGCTAGAAAATTTGCCAATAGAAGAGGATAATTATTTTTACATTGGTCTTCCTCCCTTCCCCTTTGGGATATAAGCTATCTGAGACATCATGTACTATTTTAAATAGCAAAACGGAAAAAGACATCAAGTATTATTTTTGGGGCATCCTCCCTAGCATTCTTTCCATAACCAAAAAATGCTTTAAGGCTCATACCCTTTCACCAAGAATCAATTACTGCAGGAAACATACTAGTCTCTTTGAAAAGTTTCATCTTAAGGCCAGAAACTAACAAACGATTTCTCGAAATGAAACTTTTCCTTTTCTTTGGTAGTGGGAAGGTGTTTTAGGACTGCTGGACTACAAATATCATACCATAAATATCTGTTCGGCCCTCCAATATGAGTTTTGTAATATTCCAGAGCCGCCTAGGAAAATGAAACGTTGGTACAGCACGACATGTCTCTTCATTGAAAGATGTTGATATCTGCAGCTTTACAGCAGGGAATGAAGATATAACTGACACCTTTGCTGGTATCACAGGATTACTCTCCACTGTTAGATCGATGTCTGAGAGTAGTGGGCATCTCTGTAACAATTGGTACAACTTCTTTGTTCTGAACTTCAAAGCATAAGCTGCTTTCAATGTTGTTAGGGATGGAAATGACTTGGAAAAGCACTCAATGGCACCCTCAAGATGTAGCATAGGACAATTTGAAACATCCACCACTTCCACTGCTTCAAAAGTCAAAACAGGAAAATTTTCCCACGGAATTCGAGATACATCCATATTAGAGCGCTCAAGTTTGAGGGAAAGCTTTTTAAGCTTCTTTGTCTGCATTGTGTCCACACTATAGGAAAAAGGAAGCATGGACAGGAGAAGAAGAGGCAAGCTAATTTGTGGGCAGCTGGAAAGGTCCAATATCTACAGAGGAGATTCAGAAAAAAAAAAATCTTTTTAGAATGGTAACAGTAAATTCAGAAAAGGAAAAAAAAGAAACTAAGCAATGAAAATGGTTCTAAGTGTTAATTACATTATATGAAATTTCACAACTACATTTCCAGTAAAAGAGGAGAACTTCAAAATTATATCTTCACTTTGACACTGTGAAGTAATATTTTATATTAAGCAAGCAAGCACGTTCTTGATGATGTTTAATGGGTTAATCTTTTAGTTTCCAACAAGTGATTAAAGGGAGAAAGTTACATTTAGAAATCATCCCCAAATTTCTAGCAAGTTCAATTCTTGGGAAGTCTCCAAGAACAGATATGATGAAGTGAAAACTATAAGCAGAATCATTTCCCATTTCAATTATTAGCATAATACCAGCCAGCGAGTGAATAAACAACGGCAAAAAAGTTAAGGTATCATAATTCGAAGAAACTCCACCTCTCAATATGTCTAGGTTTAGATTAAATTATAAATACTCCTTGATTTTATTTTGTTTTGTTTTCTTTTTGCTTCTAGATAATAAAAACACCTTAAAAATGTATTTAAAATTTTTTAGTGAAATGACTTTCATAATTAAGTGGTCAGACTTGCCACTTTAGTCCCAAGATTTCAAGCATTCTAAAGGGATATAAAGAAGAAAACCATGAATTGTTACACTGATTATATTGTTCTGGCATCTAAAATAGAAAATGAAAGCCAAAATCCACAAGAACTGAAAGGATGCTGCTAAAAGTAAACCTTAGTATATTCAGTCAAGCGGATTCTGAGCTGACTAAAATCACCACCGCCAAGAATGTTTGCCAAGCTAAAGGAAGAGGAGGTAGCTAAACTAAGAATAGCATTCACACTTCTTTCTGCAAACTTTAAGAAGAGGGGGCATCTCTGTTTCCCTGAAAAATTTAAAAAAAAAAGGAAATGATCAGATGATACATAACACTTGAGCGTTAGTGCTTTGAAAATAACAACTTAAAGGACTGCTCATACCCGCAGCAACTGGCAATGGCAAAAGGCTAGTGCGGATCTGTTCAAAAAGAGAATGAAGGTTACATAAATTACTCAGAGTAATCCAGAGAGGATTCAAATGCATGCATAGCACAGATATATGTGCAAGAATCATAGGCCTTCAGCATGTAGCTTTTAGGTGTTTAATTTTTCAAGCAATAGTGGCAAAAATTTCCTTTAACCAAAACGGGATTCAGTTGCTTGTGAGTTTCATTTCACATTAATACCTTCCATATATAATATAATTGTTAATTATCAAAATAGACCACTTTGTCAACTGGAAGACCAGGACTGAGATCAATGCACCTGTAATATTATTACGTAAATCAGATATGCAAAGAAAACCAAACAACTGAGCACCAGCTGCTCCATATTCTTTTCCACAAGAAAACGGAGTGTGAGGTTCAAAATCTGTTAAATAGGCATGTCATCAACTAAGATAAGAGTCACGCATATGATATGTCATAAAACAAGAAAAACAAAGAGGAAAAAACACTATTATTTTGTTAAAAGGAAAAAGAATATCCACTTCCCAAATCTTCTTGCCTGTTTTAAAAAAAACTTCCTGAATCCTACTTTTTTTATAAAGGATATACACTTACGGAATCTTATATTGCAAAAGTCCAAACCAGCAGTGATTACTAACCTCACCAAGTAAGCTAGATTATTCTTACACAGATTGTTAAACCTGATTTGCTAATGCGGTCTCACTTTAGCATGCACCCGTGCATGACTTGTTCCAGTTTCTTCAATTCTGAAAGAAAATCCTGAGAAATTGTCAACCCCCCCCCCCCCCCTTAAGCCTCTCCCGATACACACAAAGACAGACAAAATTCAATTGAAAATATCATGTGATTGAACACAATCCCTCCAGTATCTTATACCTCTGTGAGAATTTCAACGCGAGCATCCCCAGTGGAGTTCAAAAGATCATATGGGATGGTGTTAGCGGCAAGCCATAGTAGAATAGCGTCACAAAGATGTTTCTCACTGTGAAAAGTCACCATGGAATCAGTATTGCAGTTGAAATAAGATATTGCATCAGGCAACCCTTTATTTTAACAGATAAAGAGAGTACCAACCTATCTACTGTCAAACAAGGATGCTTTACACAGGAAAGCAACAATTCAAAAGGGATATTGTGAAAGGAGTCGCAAGAAGTCATCCATATCTGCAGTAAGAAAGAAAATTACATCTGAAACTGTTGGAGACTAGAAAAGATCCTGTGATGTGACATCGCAACTTAAAATTCAAAATACTTAAAATTAATATGAAGGACAACATGTTTTCACTGGATTATTTTGGTAAATCACTGCAACAGCTCCTGGGCTTGTTTGGTAGCTAGAAATGTTCCTGCTAATACTTCAAAGTAATACATTTTTTGTTGTTTCGGCAGAACTGACATTAAAAAAAAAGACTGAAAAGCTGAAGCAGATCTAATGGCATGAAAATTTCTTTAAAACAAATGTGGAGTGACTAACAAAGGATGAGTAGGTAAATTGGCAGGTGGTAGAGTAATAAGGGTGTGAGAAAAGGATGGTTCTCAAAGCGAGTGTGCACATTTTGTCTATTTCTTTTAAAAAATGGGCCTTTTCCTAAAAACGTTTTGAGAGATATATTTTTAACAAAAAGTAACAAAACAACATTCTCTCACCGGCTTACAATAGTCTCAAAACAGGAACACGAACAGAACCTCTTCCATTATCAAAGACCCCTCAGAAAGACAAATCTGTTGCAATTACTATGCTGAAAATTTTTTCTTGGTAACAACTGTCTCAAAATTCACATTTCTTATCCTAACCACATGCGATATCAGTGTTTCTAGATAACTTGTCAAAAAAAGATAACACCATTGATCTGATAATTAAATCAAGTGAGTTCTGCAACTAAACAGCAAAATTGTTGCCAAATTTTTTGCAACTTGTCTTTATGGAAGTTGCCAATGGGAAAGAGATGAAAGAAGCACGAAGGAAATGGAAAAGAGATAGCAACTGGATGGAGGAGAAGAAAAATGAAGCTGAAGAAGGAGCGAAATCAAGGAAGAGAAAGGATGGATGAAGAAACATTAAAGGAAGTACGGTTTAATCGAGCATCCTATAGAGGCATGCTGTGTGTATATACATTTGAATCAAACTAATCAATTCAAGAAAACATTCAATAACAGAACAATTTGGGGACTGGGACAAAGTACAATTCAAGCACTTACAAAGTTCCTCGCCAGACAATCAGTCAACTGTGGAATAAAATCAGTTGCTGCATGATATCCCATGTTAATCTATAAGAGACAACCCATGGTATCACATTAAAAATGTAATATGAAGAGCAATATGCTGCAATTATCATTTTTCCAGTAACCAAATATCAAAGACATTGTTACCATTCTCTCTACCATACTCCCAGATATGGACCAAATCTCCTAAATGCAATTGAGGAGGCCAAATCCTGCCTTCTGATGTTACATAGTTCAGCCAACTTCGACAAACCAAAAGAAGCTTTTCCACTCCAAAAAATAATGCAGCCTGACGCAGTAAGTGTGCAAGATCAGAGATTTATCAAGAAAAATGTCTACGATCAGATATTAGAAATTATTGAACAAACAACAGATTGCATCTTATCACGTGTTAGAGACTTGCAGAGCAACTATCCAGTCAAAAGAGACCTAAAGAGACCTTCAGTTGTGGTAAAACATCAAAAGAGAGAAAAATGAACATCTTTCCAACGTGACAGATCACTCCTTTCTACCCTCTCACGGAAGAAGAGAAAGGGAACAAAAATCAAGATTCGAATTATTTATGAGAAACTATTCTATTGACAGGATGTCTTTTGTGAGAATGCACGGGAGAAAAATCTATTTTTTAACAATGATACAATGAGCCCTATATGTAATACATATTCTACTCCTACTACATATAGGACTAGGACATATTCTACTCCTACTACATATGGGACTAGAATTATTTAGACATAACTATCTAACACTCCCCCTCAAGCCGGTGCATACAAATCATATGTACTGAGCTTGTTACATATGTAACTAATACAAGGACCAGCGAGGGACTTGTGAAAATATCTGCAAGCTAATCATTCGACATACAAGGCCACTAGACTCTCCCTGAGCAACAAAACCAAGTGGTTGCTGATAAGCAGAAGTTGGTCGAAAGGTCACCAGAAAAATTTGAAAATAGTGAGACTAAGCTGAATTCCACGCTACAAAATAGGTTCTAAAACACCACCAGAAAACAGAAACTTTTCTGGAAATTACTGTTCACGCTGGAAAAAGTGCATTGTTCACGTCAGAAAAATAAAAGCTGTCAGAATTTGATGTAATTTATATGGGTAGGCTTGGAATCACTGGACGAGTAAGTTGTCCTGAAGAAGTTTTGTCCAAAAGTGGCCGGAATGGGTCACATGCACCAGAAAGTTATTGTAGCTCGCCGGAAAACTCCAAAGTTCTCGAAATCTGTAGGAAATCGTACCAGTGGACTTGGAATCACCCACGAAACAATTGTCCTGAAGAATTTTTTGAAAATTCTAGCTGGAAAGTGCTCCACGCACCGGCGCGTGTGTCAGACGCGCTCACCGGAACCCTAGTTCTGATGGTGCGTGAGGGACTTTTTGCCGAAGCAATTGACTGGGGTTTTGTTGCCTAACTTTTCCGAATAGGATGGTAGTATTGTTTTCGCACAACACTTATCGAAGAGGAGATAACGCAAATCAATCTTGAGTCGCCAACCGGAAAGACGCATGGTGACTGACTTTTTTGTTTCGATAGGGCTGGAATTTCTGGGATTTTTGGGGTTTGGTCGCACAAGAGTTTCGGATCAGATGGTAGTACTTGTATATGCACAGTACCACTGTAACAGTGATGAATCCTGGGAACAAGACGAAGTTGCCGAAAAATTGCACGGCGACGGGATCTTTCTTCCCGGATACGATAACTTTCTCACTGAAGCTCTAATACCATGTGAGAATGCACCGGAGAAAATTCTATTTTTTAACAATGATACAATGAGCCCTATATATAATATATATTTTACTCCTGCTACATATGGGAGTAGGACATATTCTACTCCTACTACATATCGGACTAGAATTATTTACACATAACTATCTAACATCCTTAATTGACAAAATTTGAATATAAAAGAAAGAAACTTTAAATAAACATGTTTGTAACATATGTTGCGTGGACTCTTTAAAATCCCTGTAGCATCTGTGTCGACACAACATGGGTGTGGGTGTGGGTGTGGAATCCGTACCGAATTTGGTTACATTGGGTACTTTAACTACATTCTAAGACCAAGAAGTATAGATTGATTGGATATTTGGTTTGACAGCTAGCTCATGAGGTAAGGATTGCCAAAGACTATATAAGGAGACCAAGACACCCATTACCCACCGATATGGGACACGACTCAACACCCCACCCCACTCCATCACGCCCAGGATTGCAAGTTGGAGCGTGGACAATATAAATGGGGGTCCAATATCGATAATAATAAATTGGGATGGGTCTGGTACCATGATAAACGGACTTTGAACCTAGCTCAACTCCAAAAGCTAGCTCAAAAGATGTAGATTGCCCAAGCTATATAAAGAATCCAAGGAGCCCATTCATTTCTGATGTAGGATTCCATCACCCCTCCCCCTTGACACTCAAACCTGTCAGTTGGAGCGTGAAAAATCTATCCTGGGCCCAATATCAGGGACTTGGCTCTGATACCATGATAAAAAAATGGATCTTGGACCTGACTCCACCCGAAAACCTAGCTAGGTGAGGATTGTCCAAGTCAAAATAATGAGACAAATATGCCTCCCACCCACCGATGTGGGATACTAACACCCCTGCCGCCCGAGCCTGGTAACTGGCGCGTGGACAAGATAATATTGGGGTCCAAGATCGGGTGAAACGATTATTTGGGGGGCCTGGCTCTTATACCATGCTAAATGGTCCTTGGGCGTAACTCAACCCCAAAAGCTAGCTTAAAAGGTGAGGATTACCCAAGGACATATAAGGAGACAAATGGCCTCCCACCCAACCGATGTGAGACACTAACAATGTTTAATATATATATATGACATTGTTATACGTAATGTATGAGAATGCTTTTCTATTACACGAGATATCTTATGAATAAAATATTTGGGATTTATAACGAATTAAGTTTAAATTAGTGTTAGTTCAATAACTTTAACTAATCGAAATATATAAATTTATTGTTCCGTATCTGCACTCGGATCCATAGCCCCGAATCCTAAAATTTATGTGTTGAAGAATTCGACCTCTAGATCAACACCAATACCAGATACTCGCACGGGGAGTCCGAGCAACATAGTTTGTAATTGCTTTGGAAGGAAGTCAATGTTATCCAAGAAAAATATTCTACTAAGTTACAACATTGCAATCAAAGACGAACCTTTCCCAAACTAAAGTTGGAGCATGTTTTTTGTCCTGGAATACTCTACCAGCATTGAACTCAATGCAAACGCAGCACACTTTTGGTATACCGTGATGAATGAATGATTTAGACCCTAAATTAGAATTCCTCAGTTCCCTACATTTACGGTGGAAGACTGAGTTTTTGCAATGATACACATTCAATACCTCCTAGGTGCTGTTTTGATTGAAAGAATAAATTACCTTATTTAACCCCACCCTCCTAACCCCCAAAAAAAAGAGGCATACTGAACTCTTATCCACTACAAGGGAACTACTTACTCCGCAGGCAATATGACCTTACTAGGCAAACAAAAAATGGTAAAGTACTCTGATAAGTTTCCAGGTGATCAACAGAAAATACACTCAGAAATTCAGTGAAACCTCTTCAGCAGATAAAAGGAATTGTTGACACCTTCAGTGATGAAAATATATTGGCAACTGGAAATCTTACCTCATACAACGGAAGGAAGTTCTCTGAAGTAAGGTCCAATGAACATCCAAAAAGAAACCTCAACATGCTCAAAAGAGACTCCATGTCCCAATGAATAGATATAGAATCGAAGCAAGATTCGCTGAAACAGTAACCATACAATTAAGAGGTAAGGTAATCTCAGAAAAGAAAGCAATTACGTTATAATACTTATTTTAAAAAAAGAAGTAATTACGTTATAATCTTCTTCATGCGCATTATCTTTTGTATTATTACTTCCACCATTATATTTCATATAATAGCCTTTCCTTTTTAGTACGTTCCAAAAAATTGACATCTTACTATATCTGGTAACTCCTTAATTCTAACACTCACATTTTACCTTTAAAGCACTCTCTTATAAGCATGATATCATGTATACAACCACAAGATTAAAGGTATTTTGGTATGGTATACATATTTTTATTTTTATTTTTGATAAGGTAGTATGGTATACATATTTAGCTTGTGTCAATAGTCTCTCTTTATTAGTTATACTCCGTACCAATCAAACATTGTCATATAAAATGAAACATAAGGAATAGGAGAACATTTACTTATCGCGTTAGGAGAAGGAAATAACTGTTTACATATTATACGTACTCTAAAACTTCTATATGTGAAGTTATTCGTGTACATTATTATTCACTCAATAGTCAATACAGGAAAATTCCTTTAATTCGCTTGTGCTTCACAAGGTGTAAGAACTAAGGGGAGGGAATATCGAAGTTTGAGTTGCTTTCAATCACCAAAGAGTTTTTTCTGACAAAAATAGTATGATATACGCCCGTCGCTTCAAGATCTGTGTCTCATCCAATCAACCACTACACCTGGAGATTCATCTCGTCGTGATGAACATGATAGTAAAAAAAGGATACTGGTCAAAATGCGTACTATACGAGCCCTCATGCTCCAACAGAGTCCATCACTCGCCGGGGCATTCATCTAGTCACCAGCTTTTATTCAGGTAATGTTCCATGTTAGCACCACATTAGGCTCAGCCAACGACACGGTAAACCTAGCCAGCCGCCACATCATTACTCAGTTAGTTCACTCAATAGTCCAGTTAGCCCACGTCAGTAGTACAGTCAATGACATGCCAGCAAGTACAAAAACAAAAAAGGTCCTTTGATTTTTCGACGTGCTGGATCTATTTATCAGTTGGATTTTGTCAAAATCCACTCCTTAAAGTATATCAAAGACAAGTTATTCCTTCTTTTCTAATCATAAATTCTATATTGTCAAATAAAAATAGAAAGCCTCTTCAGGTGATCAGTCAATTGTGGTTTCTAATAATAATTGCAACATATTCCTAAAATTTGAGGCCCCTACATATTTTCTACCATCTCTATCACACA
Source organism: Nicotiana paniculata (assembly GCA_005239505.1). Lineage (NCBI taxonomy): Eukaryota > Viridiplantae > Streptophyta > Magnoliopsida > Solanales > Solanaceae > Nicotiana > Nicotiana paniculata. The sequence goes on along the minus strand of MDKI01173178.1, from coordinate 10,622 downwards.
TAAAGGTAATTCAGCTACATATCTACCTCTGTCTTCATCCTTTTGGTGACTTCTTGATTCAGGAGTCTCAGACAATATGACCAGTCTCCATGAGCTTGGTTTGGACGTTTTGATTCTGTAGTTCAACAATTTTCATTAGCCCGTATCTAGTCAGATCATTCCATTTTTCATCGACACTCTACGCAGAGTTGATGTCTCTACCTTGCCATATATGTGGATGATAAATTATTACTGGAGACGACAGTAAATATTTAGGTAATAAAATAACATCTCTCACTTACATACGGAATAATGTAAGTACTTGTTGGGGATAAAGGCTGGTTAGTCCAATTCATTTGTCCCTCTCTATAGAGGAAATTTGCTCCGGCTATTTTGGACAAAACCGGTATGCCTAACTATCGACCAATCGACTCACCTATACATCCTAAAGTCAAGCAACTTCAAGGCTGAGGAGTCCTAAGATTGGTAAGTTGAATTATCTTAGCATTGTCTAGATATTGCGTTGTTATCAATATTATCAGTCAGTTATTTCAAGGCACTTGTGATAGTTAATGAGATATAGTGGTACACATCCTTTGATATGATTCAAGGGTAATCTAGGACAAGGAATACTCTACAAGATCAAGGAAGTAGTAAAATTTTCAGGTTTGCAAATGAATATAGGGTTGGATCCCCATCAGATAGCGACCTACATCTTGATACTTTGTTTTGAGTGGTAGAAATGTGGTCTCTTCGACAAGTAACAAGCAAAATGTGGCTACTAGATCAAGTGTAGAAGTTGCATATAGAGCTATGGTCCTAACAACACCATTAGCTTATGCGGCTAAACCATATACTTGAGTTAATTCAATTGAATTTTAGTTTGTCACAATCAAGATGTGATAACAACGCATCTAAACCAGTATCCTATCAGAGGACGAAACATATTGAGTTTGATTATCACTTTATCTGCGGCAAACACATTCCTCACTCGTCACCACTATCTATGAATCGTGAACCCCGAGGATCACATTTATGTATAGAAAGTTCGGAGCTCACAATCTATATGCTTCAACTTGAGGGGGAAAGTTATTAACCATATCCATATTATCATGCCCCATAACATTCCACAGAAAATTAAGTTCAGATTTTGTACTTAATAGTAGAATATTTATTTACCATGTAGGAGTAAGAAACAGAACCCATTTATGGGATCGAAATGGTTTTCTTGCTGTTGTTGTTGTTGTGGGAGTAAGAAACAACAAAAGATGAATAAAAGAAATTATACCTAAAGCTTCCACACAATAGTCCGTGAAAATATGACGAGCGTTGAACGAGCCTGAAAGTTCAAAGATCAAGTTAAACGAAAAGCAAAAAAGCAAACACTTCTTTACAAATGTTAAAGGTATAAAATACGTAAATTACCTTTGCCGATTAGCTTTAATTTTAATAATTGGGCGATGAGCAAGTGATGGTAAGTCCCACTGACCGACTTCAACTGTTGAAATGACAATCTCTTCGTGATCTTCATGTAGCCTGGAGCCATTGGGGTCGATACAGTTGAGAATTACAGTCTCGCCGTCGGCTGTACCGGCGTTGGACTCCATACCGGAAGTTTGTGTGAATTGGTGCCAAATGCAAAAATATCTTGCAGCTCCTCTTTTTGTGTTATTTTCACTTTGCCCCTTTATATTTTTTATTTTTGGCTTTTTGAAATCTGAGCGGGACCATTCACTCTTGAAAGAAAATTTTAATATGTTTTAACGTGTACCGGACCAGGCCCGCGAATCCATATAGGTAGAGCCTAAACGGATTGACCCGTTTAAGTCCGGGACTAATTGGGTCTATGAGTCTGGGATCAAACGGGTCCAACGGCTAAATTTTAAAAATAAAATAAAAATCCTGAAAAAAAAATTCCAATCGTTGGAAGGTTTAAAATATAGCCATTTGGCATTTTGAAAAATAGTCATTTTATCCTCTAACTTTGTTTAACCCCAAAGTTTTATAATTATACTTTTTCCCTATTCTCAACTATAAATACCCCTCATTCTTCTATTTTTCTTACAAAATCATCAATCTCTCTCTAATTTTCTTCTATAATTGCTTACTTTATTGTTGTAATTTGTGAAAATAGTCAAGTTGGTGAATTGAAGTATTCAAGTCTTCAAGAATATATAATTTTCAACAATTTGTTCGTCAATTCGGTAAACTCGTTCCAACTCTTAAGTTTTAATATTAGAGTTTTGTTTGTTTTACTTTGTATAATTATAACTAATATGGTATATTCTTTGAAAAAAATCTTTGGTGAAATTAAGGGAAAATTCAAGATTGGTGAATCTAGTGGCCAAGCTATTACTCCTCCACTTCCCCCGGCTCTCCGACCCAAACATGTTACTCGTCCTACCCCTGCTATTCTTAATAGCGATTAATACTTTATTACAATTTACCGATAGTCAAACTTGTGGAGTATAGTTGGCTTTTAAATTTATTGGAGAACGGGGGGGTACGGGAAGTTTGACTAGACACATAAAGAAACACCCTAGAGATAAAGTCAAATTTCTTCAAATGAAAGTAGCGGCCGAGAGGACATGTGTACCTAGTCAGGTTGACCCTAGTACCGGGTCAAATCAATTTCAACCGAGAATTAATATTGTTACCGGTGGTACTTTATATTAAGATCCAAGAAAAGATCGTGAATAATTGGCAAAAATGGTTATTGTTATGTGCTTACCCTATAGTTTTCCTTCTAACCCTCACTTTGTGCATTATATTAGAAAAAATTTAATCCTACTTATAAAGGATGGCCTCGTATAACCGTAAAAAGCGATATTTATAAATATAAACATGAATATGAATAATATTTGCGCTATTTATTTACTCGTACAAATTGTTGTGTTGTTATTACTACTGATATTGGTAGAAGTAGTAATGATTGTGATTATCTTACTGTTACCAGTCATTGGATTGATGAGGATTGGATAATGCAAAAACACATTATTACTTATATAATAATTAATTCACGTTACACAAGGAAGTTTATTGCTAGCACCGTTACGGATATTTGTATATATTTTTGCATTAGAGATAAAATAATGTCAATTTCAATGGATAATGCTTCTACTAACACTAATGTTATAGCCTTGCTTACCGCTACACAAAATCCTGCATTTAGTAATATTTTTCATGTTAGATGGATTTGACATATTTACCATTTAATTGTCGGTGATGGTATGAGAATTTTAAATGTTGAAACTGAAAAGGTTAAAATGACTCTTAATTGGATTTTTTATTCAAACCATAGAAGTAGACTTAGAGAATATTTTAAAAGATACGATGAATTTGGCTTTAAAGAAAGAAAGGTTCATAAACATTGTCCAACTAGATGGAATTACATGTATGAAAATTTAGTTATTGCATATGAATATAGAAACCCAATAAACTCAACGTTTAATGCTCGTGTAGCTGATGATGATGAGCACCTTATAAATCAGGATTTGGCTAATGTTAAAATGCTTGTAGAATTTTTAGAAAAAATTCATATTGCTACAAATGAATTATTTGGGCAATATTATCCTACTATTTCTAACTGTTTAATTTGTCTTGCAGAACTTGCTACCTTGTTTAATCAATTTTCAGAGGGTGGTGTAATTTATGAACTTGCTAATAATTCTATGAGACAAAAGTTTAAAAAATATTTTTTCCCTATTCCCCCTATTTATAGTGTTGCTGCCTTGTTAAATCCTACTATGAAATTAGGAGGTTCTCAATTTTGGTATGAAACTGTTTATAATGGTCTAGCACTTGAAAATGAGGAATTGTCTACACTTCCGAAAGCAATAGCCTCAATTAAAATAAATGCTCAAACTATTTATAGTGTTTATCAACTTGCCTTAGATCAAGCTAAACCAAATGTTCCAACTCCTACTTCTTCTAGTTCGCAATCATCTAAAAGAACTGTGGGAGTAAGAGTACTTAGTGCTTGGGCAGAGTTCAGGAGTTCTCAAGGTTCTACGACTAGTGATTATTCACAACTAAATGAGCTTGAAATTTATTTGTCGCAGAGACTTGAATAAGTGAATCCCGACGGGTTCTTTAATATTTTGGAAGGGTGGAAGGACATAGAAAAATACTTTTCGGCTCTTTTAACGATGGCTCGAGACATTTTAATTATTCAAGCTTCAACAGTGGCATCGAACAGCGTTTTCAGTCAAGCACGACTTCAACTCGGTGATCATAGAGCGTCTATGAGGGAGAGCTTGGAAAAATCAGTACTCTTCAGAGATTGGATCCGTTCGGAACGAAGAAACTCTGGACTTGATGAATTACAACCAGAGGTAGACGAAGCTTACGAAGAAATGCTAGCTGAACTTGCGGAGGATGCTGCTTCGCCCGGAAGCGGTAATGAACAAGCTTCTTTTTCGCCACCACCAACGGAAATTCCTCCGGACCTTGAAGAGTTTATGCAATTTGTAAGAGACACAATGTAAACTAATATGTAACTTGTTTTTTGACACGTTTTGATTATTTCCTTTCAATGGTAGTATTAACACCTTGTTGTGCTAATTCCATTGGGGGGGGGGGGGAACTAAGAAAAATATTGTCATTTTTTGTTAATGTCATAATAATAAAAATTATAACGCATTCCTTTGAATGTCTCTTTTTGTGTTTGAATTTGAATTACAAATTTAAGTCACAATTATATAATATAATTTACAAGAAATTGCTTTAGATAAAAAAAAAAAATTAAAAATAGTTCGGGTCCACTTAGGCTTGGGGACCGGCCCACTTAGTCAGGACCATTTGGGTCTGGGCCCATCCCGGGTTGATTACTACACAAAGGCCTACTTAGCCCGAGACCGTTTGGGTTTGGGACCGATTGGGACCGGCCCACTTGACCCGTTTAGGCCTGGGCCCGGCGCATAATACAACCTTAGGTGAAAGAGATCACGTTCCATTTTCGTTATCTATTTAAAATTTTCCCAATTACTGAAGGTTTCAAATGGGTTTTTTCACAAGCCCTCGTGTTGTGAGAAAACCAAAAAATTGAAAGAACAAAAAAGAGAGGTTTTTTTACACACTTAATCCCTTTTTAATTATTATTTTAAAAAATAGCATTATTTATTGTTTATTCCATAAAGAGCTTTTTTTATTTTTTTTATTATAAAAATGAAGCTCAATATTTAATAAGTTAATCGACTCACTAATCACATGAAATACTTTTTTTTTTGTCCATCTCCATTCTCCCTTTCCAACATTCATCTTCTTCACTTCATTTTTTAAAAATTTGATCCATATGTAAATGTCACCTAATTTCAAGATGTATTGACTTATACGTCTTTTATACTTTGTATATCAAGTATCATTTTAATTAAAAATGTATTTTTATGTATATAATTGTTGTATATTTATTTGTGAAGTGCCATCTTATTTTAAGATGTATTTTTAATGTATATTGTATATGTCCAGTGCCATTTAATTTCAGGATATATTTTTTTATGTATATTTATATGCCATCTTAATTAAATTTAAGATATATTTCTTTATGTATATTTCACATGTCTAAGTGACATCTTAATTGAAGATGTGTTTTTATGTATATTTTTTATATGTTTTATATGTGTTAATTTAATGTATATTTTTTGTATATATTATTATCGAAGTAAGATCTTTATGTTAAGAAAGAAAGAAAGAAGGAAGAGAAAAACTTAAGATGATTAAAAAGAAAGTGAATGGAACAAATTTAGAAAGTATATGCTTCGGCACAAACAAAATTAAGAAGATGAAGAAAAAGAAGGAAAGCTAATAGATAAAGAGAAAAAAGGCATGATTTTAGTACAAAGAATTATTGACTTTTCATTCAAATTGCTTATGTTTAGGGATTAATAATTAATATTCTTATTTTAATGGAATTGTGTGCTACAAATATAAATATTACTGCCACAACTGTAATATTAGATTTCATGCTAAGAATTTGTTATATTTTTTTTAAACAGTGACAATTATGTAAAGTTCTCCAAAAAAAATGAGATCGAAAAGACCACTTTTGCTAATTTGATTTATATATGGGATCTTTACACATATAGATGGCCATATTAATTGCTTACTTTTTCTAACCAAATACATAAATTATATATTGATTACACATAAATTATGCATATATTATACATTTACCGGTTATTTTTAGTTTAAGTCGTTGAGTGGGCAGTTATTTGGATTAAAATTCTTCTTCATATATCTCCTTGCTAAACCTAATTTCGTGTTACCGAGTGGCGAGTGCAACTATGTTGAATTCCGTTTGATATCTTTTTCTTTTTTTCTAAAATTAAAAAAAATAGTTTTGATTTTCATCTTGTATATCAATGTACCTCTAGCATATATATTTGTGTATATCCACAAAAACAATATGGGTTATACATTGAAACGTACAAAGATGCTTAAAAAACGTACAAAGAAAAAATTAAAAATTTGATATATATTGAGATATATAAGGATAAATTTCTAATATACATTTTGATATACTTTGAAAAAAATGATTATACACATGTATACATAAATTATGTATATATTATATATTCACCTGATATTTTTAGTTTAAGTCGTAGGGTGGACGGCTATTTGGGTTAATTCTTCTTTATATATCTCCTTGCTAAACCTAATTTGGGTTACCGAGTGGCGAGTGCAACTCTGCATTTGATATCTTTCTTTTTTTTAAAATTAAAAAAAATAGTTTTGATTTTCATCTTGTGTATCAATATATCTCTAGCATATATATTTGTGTATATCTACAAAAACAATATGGGTTATACATTGAAACGTACAAAGATGCTTAAAAAACGTACAAAGAAAAAATTAAAATTTTGATATATATTGAGATATACAAGGAAAAAATTAAATTTCTAATATAATTTTGATATACTTTGAAAAAAATGATATCCACAAAAAAAGAAAAATAAACTTGTGATATATATTTTGGTATACACATTGTTTGATATGTTATACACTACGATATACAAATTAATGTTATTTTTTATTATGACATATATTGATACAGAGATAATAAAATATTTAATCAACTATATTTATAATTTTATATTTTAGATAAAAAAGAAGAAAAAGAAAATTTTAATATACATTTTAATATTACAAAGAGGAAAATTGAAACTGTGACATATATTTAAATATACACATTATTATTGTAATATATTTATTGGTTGCGTGATGCCAATATTTATAACTAGGGATTTTTCTGCTAATTAAGTGGTACATTGCCACACCATGACAAAATCCTAAATAAAAAGGTTAAACTTTAAGTAGATTTACTTTAACCTTTTAAAAGGCAGATGCACAACATAACTCGTAATCACGCAGAATCTAGGGAAAGGTCGCATCCCGAATAGTGTGATGTAGACAATCTACCTTAATGCAAGTATTAATTGTTGTTTTCACAATTCAACCTCATAAACTATAGGTCACACATGAAGATAACTTTAAAGTTGTTCCAAGGCAACTCTTACGCATTTTAACCTCCTAATTTCTTTAAATTTAAAACAAACCCTTTCACCTTTTAAATGGGAAAATGATCTCCCCCCGCGTTCTAAATTAACGGCCAAAATGAGTTGGGTCATTGGCATATATTTTCAAGTATCAAAAATGACCTTTAATTAGGATGACTTATTGTACAATTTTTTTTTTCAAAAGAAAAATTACCAAAAAGTACCCAATAATATTATAGAAATGGGTAAAATTTTATCTAAACCGCCATACTATCTAAATCGTACCCCCTCTATTTCAATTTAGATGACACACTTTCCTTATTAGTCCGTTCAGAAAAGGATACATTTCTACAATTGGAAGTAATTCAATTTTAAATTCTTCATTTTACAAGCTTTCATAATCACACGGATATAATGGTCCCACAAATTTCAAAAACCTTATTTTATTTTCTCAAATTCCGTGTCGAGTTAAGCTACCCTTCTAAATTGAAATGGAGGGAGCACTTCTTTTGCCTTAAATAGAAAACCCTATTAAATCAACACTTTAGGTGGTTTTCAAAAAAAGTTTAATATCTTATCACCAATCAACTATATTAACACTTGAAATTATAATAAATTAAATAGTTTTAAAAATAACTAAAACTAGAATATGTAAGAATAACATGAAAATAAAATCATTATTTCACATGACTAGTTGAAGCAAAATTTAAATACGAGCAAACGCAAATAACAAAATGGATCAAGACATCTTTAATATTTGAAGCTCTAAAAAAAAATGCATGAAACTATTTTTAATATTAAAAGAAAAAACTAAAGGAGAAAAAAGATATGTACGAAATTTTAATTTCTATACAGTTGGTTGATTAAGAAATCAGTACATGTTATAATCCATACTAATTGATGGTCATAACTTTTACATTTTAAAAGTACATATAATGAACCAATTGATGTTTTGCCTTTGATTTAAATTTAAGGAGATTATTTTCCATTCACAAGGTGAAAGGGCATTATTTCCAAAACCCAAAAGATTAAGGGGGTTAAGCTAAACTTACTTCCGCTCTAACGTACAGAGGGGTCATAATTGCTCACATTATTCGGTCGAGTAAATTTCATGGGTGATCATTCAATTTTGTATTTATTATCCAAATCTTTTTTTTTGTTACGTAAAAGTCATTTAATTTTGTGTTCATTACCCAAAGTCACTTTTCTTTCTTTCGTTACACAAAAATCATTTTACTATGCTCTAGTTATCACAATAGTCATTTTGATCAGATTTTACAAATCTTTCACGTGAAAAGTCTATTATGCACTTGACATAATAAATCTACTCATTTATGCAACACCGTCAATATTATAATATACTTTAACCCAATTATTTTACTTATGATTATAATGAATTTATATTATTTTTATAATATATTCGTATATTTAATTTGTTAAGCTTTTAAAAAACTTAAATATTCAAAAATAAATATTTTTATTGTTTTCATATTTAAAATATGTTCATGTTTGAGTATAATTAAACAAATTGAGTGCCATGAAAAATTAAATGTATGGATATATTATAAAAATAATAAATAAAATAATATAAAGTATTTTAATTATAAGTAAAATACCTAGGCAAAATTTTATTATATAGTTTATAATATAGAAGGTGCTACATAAATGAGAGGATTATAATGTCAAGGGCATAAAAGACTTTTGAAGTAAAAATATTATAAAATCTGGCCAATGTGTTTGTGATAAATAGAGTAAAGTAAAATATTTTTTGTGTAAAAAAAGAAACAAAAATGACTTTTGAGTAATGAACACAAAACTGAATGGTTTTTATGTAACAAAATGAAGAAAAATGACTTTTGAGTAATGAACACAAAGTTGAATTACCGGCCACGAAAATTACTCCTTATTCCGTTGCATTTTGTTTGATTTTGGATGATCATGTTCCAAAATATAATTTGATAAACGTGTTCCACGTCCTCAAGTGATTCATTGCTTCCTCAAATTTTTTTCTTTCATACATAAGTCAATTACATTGTCATATTTCGTTTATAGAGGGATATCTTTCTTTCAACGACCACACTTATTACATATATAATTTGTATCAAATTCAGCTTAAGTTGTTGATTTTGTGGTTAAGAAACAGGAAGCGAGAATTCTGATAAGGACGCTTAACTTGAGGGCTTGGACCTGTGCTGACCGAACTGCTGTGCGTGTGTGTGTGTGTGTTTGCCCACTAGTTATGTAAGGTAGTGTAACATTTCTCTAGCCAAATAAGAGAAGACCCGGGACTCTATATTGGCGCTATTCTCAAGTAACGTACTCTGTTATTTTCCCATCCATTATCAATGACGCCAATGCAAAGAAAGAGAAGTCATTGGTTTGAGAAAAGTTTTAAACACCAGTTTATTTGCCAGTACTAAAGTCTGAGCCCGTTGGGAAACGTGTCCGCTAATAGAAGGAAAAAAATATTTACAAGAGAAAAATAATAAATTGCACAAGATAAGACAAAAAAAGATTTACTTAGTTTGGCAACTTTGGCCTCCTCTTTATTATTTGAAGAGAAAAAAAAGAAATTAAGGGGTGATTTGCAAATGAAAATGAATACATCTTTATCCTGCCGACATAAGCACTTACAGAATGCCGACGTGAAGGGTTACATCATATTTTTCATATTTTTTTGACTTTACTTTCTTTCGCATACAACAACATCGACCCAAGAGATATTTTAAAAGCAAGCTGGAAGTTGGAGGGAGGATGAACAAAGTACAGTAGAAAAAACAGAGCAGAAGAACAAGGCATTTACATTTGCTACACACGGCTACAGAATACTTTTAGCAGGAAGCAAGGTTCAAGAGGAGTTATAATGCTATTGCCAAGAAGTAGAGAGGAATAAGCTGCAAGTTAAACAAGAGTGCGAATTGCCCTGGGAGTTGATCATACAGAACAAGGTCTAGGTGAGAGGTTAGTCAGTTCCAAGGCCTGCCATCTTAGCTCAGCAGGGAAGTCAGCAACACAACCAATTCTTGGTCCAGCACCTGTTGACCACGCCATGGAAAGTTGATGCCCCAGTTGATACGACTTTGTGGACTTCTTGTTAACTCTCTGTATTTGTAAAACAATTCTGGAAATAATAAAATAAATAAAATAAAT
>ML335527.1:0-16063 GCA_005239505.1 Nicotiana paniculata | reverse complement strand
ATCCTATGTCGGCTCCTTGGCCTTTTGTTTCTTGGGGAATGGACGTCATCGGCCCAATCGAGCCAAAAGCTTCAAATGAGCACAAATTCATCTTGGTTGCAATTGATTACTTCACCAAATGGGCGGAAGCTATTACATTGAAAGTGGTTACCAATAAAGCAGTAGTAAACTTTGTTCACTCCAACATCATCTATCATTTCGGTATTCCAAAAACCATTATTACAGATAATGCTGCTAATTTGAATAGTCATCTGATGAAGGAGGTATGCGAACAATTTAAAATGGAGCATCGCAATTCTACTCCTTGTCACACCTCCTTTTTCACCACCACCTATTAATGAAGGGTAATAAGGGAGTTTTTCCAATTAAAGTGTCACTCTGTTTAAAATGTCTGCGAACCAGAAATCCGAATAAGGAATTCTGTTAAACCGGGAGAAAGTGTTAGGCACTCCCGAATTCCGTGGTTCTAGCACGGTCGCTTAACTATTGATATTTGGCCTAAATTATGTGATTATTTACATATTCTAGCATATTGTGCATTTTTAGCCTTCTTACTTTTTAGCCGCTTTTTAATATTTATAGAATTATTTTAATTCAAGTCACGATGGCGTGCACTTTTTGTTTTGGACACATCGCAACCGCGTCACATGAAATGCACCCGCGATTGGTACGTGTGATTTTATTATTGTTTGAAGTTAGGGTCGGGGGCATGAGTTGTCACACCCGAGTATAGATTACATAATCATGACTTTGCCATGTGAGTCATACCCGTAGTCACGATGTTTATTTATTAATCGCGCCTAAAGCAAACTATATGTTCATTAATGAATTTCCTATGTTTGAGGTTAAGTGTGAGAGTTCAAAGCTATGGGTTTTTGTTGTGGATAAAGTGTATGATTGTGATGTTATTAGGATTGGCAAGGATTATTCTCGGGCCCAACTAATTATCTTGTCAAACATTCCCCGAAGCCCCATTTTTCGACCCATCTGCTTATGCCAAAGTTCAGTCAAAAACCAACCCCTCTTAATTCAAAGTCATTCCAACGGCCCAAGTCCTTTTCCCTAAATCCCAAACCTTATTTTCAATTAGCCAACTTGGTTCACTTTGTCTTTCAACAAAATTGATCAACTTTTACCATATCATTGCATTATAACTCGTCTAGACAGAACCTTCATATTCCAAACTAATCATAAAAATTCAACGAGGTTTTAGAAACTACTTCATCAAAACAAAAGAAACAAGTAAACAGAATAAAATTCTAAATTCTAATATACTACTAGCAAGACAGTAAATCAATGTGAACCAACATATAAGAACAATCAATGAATCACGACATGAACACACTCAAACATAAAAGCAAATCATGCTATGAAAAATGTCAAATAAATAAATAAAAGTGCGCCTCAATAAGAAATGATTCTCTTCATTAGTTGATTGAACAGACGAAAAACTCCAGATAAATACCTCGGCAATACAGGTTGCTCGAAATTGAAAATGAAACCTTCGACTGGAACACCAAACTAGCGACCTCGATGGGCTCGACTCAAAACCTCGGCCAAGTTTATGTGTTTTCGTTATGTTTTGAGCTGCTGTTTCAGGTGGTTTTGTAGCTGAGAAAGAGTTGGTTTCAGGTAGGTTTTAGGAGGCATTTTTTTTTTTGTTTCGACTGGTTTTTGGTTGTTAAAGGATGGCAAAGTTGGGGTTGTTTTGCGGCTGATACTTGCTAAGTGTTGGGGCTGTTTTTTCAGCAAGGCCGCAGTTGATTCTGCTGCATTTTTGGGTGACGTTTTTGGGTCGATTCGAGTTGGGTTTGGGGCTTATTTTCATGGATTTTTGGGCTGAACTTTGCTGTATTTTGTGGATGTTTACAGGTGAAGATTGTGACCGATTTTCAGTTGTTTCGGAGCTAGGTTCGCTGCCCTTCTTGGCTGGATTTTATTGCGTTTTTCGCCACAGTTACAACTGGTTTTTGGTGGTTTAATTGGGGAGTTTTTGATGTTGTTTCAGCTGTATTAGAGTGGTGCTCACTGCTGGTTTTAATGGAGGTTTTCATATGAATGTCTTGGAGAAGAAAATGGGTAAAGTCATGGTGAAAAGATGATGGGCATAGGTCTGTTGTTTTTAGATGATGAGGGGGTGAGGAAGAAGAAAGGGAAACGATCGATTTTTTTTTTCAAAAAAAATGTCTAGGTATTTTTTATATTAGGGGTCTTTTAGGTTAAGGAGTATGTGCTTAGGAATCATGGGCTTGATTCATGTCTTGTTAGGTTTTAAATTTGGGCTAAGAAGACTACAATGATATAATGTATTTTATAAATATGTAAAATTATGCGTAATTGATTTTAATAAACTATTGTGTTTAAAATAAAACTAAGAATTAAAGTCGAAACTATATATTTTTTTTTTGGTATTTTTCAAAGGTTATATATAAAAATCATAGTAAAATAGTATGACTACAAAATAAAACTATTTTTTATAATGGTTTTTTTTGCGATAAAATAAAGTAAAAAGGTCAAAACTAGTTAAAATAATGATATTAGACCTGAACTAAATATTTAAACGCTATACTGTGTAAAATCACGGAGAGGGTAAAAAATTACATGTCTACAACTGCCCCTCTTCGATTGGAAACATGAAAAGTTTTCAGACAAAGAACAACAAGACATGTTTTGACCCGACCTTTATTTAAAAGGGTAGAAAACTAAAAGGAAGGAGGAAGTGACCGAGTCCTGGTTTTGGACAGCCTACATATCCCGAGTTATAAGGGAATCATGTCGCGTGTAGTTCAAGGAGAGTGATGGAATGATGAGTTGCAGAGTCGAGCGAGGTTCCGTCCGAGGCTCCGGTTCGCGGTCATGTTATTACATCAAAATCAAAAAGAAAAGACTAACTAAGCCTATCATCTACGAGTTACAAGATTCCTATCTATGAGTCTTCTGAAGCTTGGTCTTGAGTCTTGGCTCGTTCTTCATGCAGACTTTGATCTGAATCTTGATGCTTGCTGGCTGCAGGTGCTAGTTCATTCTTCTACATCTTTTTCGGATCAAGAATGGACATGCATAGCTTGTGACTTCAATCTGTCTCGAGCAGTCCACATCTTTTCCGCTTCTGTACTTTGGGGTTCAACTCTTTTCTTTTCTTCTTCTCTTTTATTCTGAATTGAGACGTCTTCTTTTAGTTGTCTCGAATCCATTGTAACCTGTGTAAAATCAAAGCAAACGAATAAAATTTTCTGCCCCAGTTTTCACTAGGAAAATTCCATGAGTTATTGTAACAAAATCTACGCTACTTTATATTTAAAGCAATGAAAAACCGGGAATTGTGCACCCAGAGTTATTGTATACTAGGGAGTGAACACCCTATGCCCAAAGTTAAAATCAACTAGGGGTTGGAGACCCTATGTTGGAAAAGATCGACAGATTATGCTGCCGTCTGGGAAAAGATCACCGGGTTATGCCGGTGTTTGGGGGGGGAGGATCAACGGGTTATGCCGTTGTCAAGAAAGAGATCACCAGGTTATACCGGTGTCTGAAAAGGTCAACAAGTTATGCTGTTGCCTGAAAAAGAGATCATTGGGTTATGTCAGTGTCAGGAAATGATCAACAGGTTATGCTGTTGTCAGAAAGATCACCAGGTTATGCCGGTGTCTGCTAGGGAGTGGCACCCTATGTTGGAAAGAAGACTAGGGAGTGTAGACCCTATGTCTAAAGTAAAATCAACAAGGGATTGGAGACCCTATGTTGGAATAGCGACTAGGGAGTGGAGACCCTATGTCTAAAAATAAAATCAACTAGGGATGGAGACCCTATGTTGGAAAGAAGACTAGGGAGTGTAGACCCTATGTCTAAAGTAAAATCAACAAGGGATTGGAGACCCTATGTTGGAATAGCGACTAGGGAGTGGAGACCCTATGTCTAAAAATAAAATCAACTAGGGATGGAGACCCTATGTTGGAAAGAAGACTTGGGAATGGAGACCCTATGTCCAAAAATAAAATGAACTAAGTATTGGAGACCCTATATTGGAAAGAAGACTAGGGAGTGGAGAGCCTATGTCTAAAATAATATCAACTAGGGATTGGAGACCCTATGTTGGAAAATGAGACTATTGAATTGTGTACCTATGCTAAAATGAATTAAGAAGGATTTTTTGTTTGTTTTTTTTTCAAATTATTTTTTGTTTGTATATCTTAGGAGAAAGATTCATCAGACTAAGACGTTTATCCTAGGAGAAAGATTTATCAGACTAGGTTTTCTTTATCGTAGGAGAAAAAATCATCAGACTAAGACATGTATCATAGGAGAAAGATTCATCAGACTAGGTTTTTTTCTATTATCTTAGGAGAAAGATTCATCAGACTAAGATTTTGATCCTAGGAGAAAGTTCATCAGACTAGGTCTCTTTTTGTTAGCTTAGGAGAAAGATTCATCAGACTAAGATTTTGATCCTAGGAGAAAGTTTATTAGACTAGATCTTCTATATTAGGAGAAAGATTCATTAGACTAAGATTTCTATCCTAGGAAAAAGATTCATCAGACTAGGTTTTCTTATCTTAGGAGAAAAAATCATCGAACTAAGATTTCGATCCTAGGAGAAAATTCATCAGACTAGGTCTCTTATTTTTTGTTATCTTAGGAGAAAGATTCATCAGACTAAGATTTTGATCCTAGGAGAAAATTCATCAGACTAGGTCTCTTATTTTTTGTTATCTTAGGAGAAAGATTCATCAGACTAAGATTTTGATCCTAGGAGAAAATTCATCAGACTATGTCATTTGTTTTTTGTTATCTTAGGAGAAACATTCATCAGACTAAGATTTCTATCCTAGGAGAAAGTTCATCAGACTAGGTTTTCTTTATCTTAGGAGAAAGATTCATCAGACTAAGATTTCTATCCTAGGAGAAAGTTCATCAGACTAGGTTTTTTATCTTAGGAGAACGATTCATCGGACTAAGATTTTGATCCTAGGAGAAAATTCATCAGACTAGGTCCCTTATTTTTGTTATCTTAGGAGAAAGATTCATCAGACTAAGATTCGATCCTAGGAGAAAATTCATCAGACTAGGTTTTCTATCTTAAGAGAAAAATTCATCAGACTAAGATTTATATTGGAAGAAAATCAATCAGACTAGGACTTTTTATCTTAGGAGGAAAAATGTGAAGAGCAATAACAAAATTTTATGCACACTAGCAAGAAGATAAAGACAATGATTTGAGAAACTTACCTTTGTCGGATCTTTCTCTTCAATTCTTTTTTTTGAACCACTTTCCTTGCACTGCTTTGTTCCTGTTTCAAACAAAGAAAATTCTGTCAGTTTTGAAAGTGGTGGTCGGTTTGTGGCCTTGAGTCCTGGGCAGCTTGGCTTTTGCTCAATCAGCTTGAGTCAGTTTCAAGAGATTTTTTTTGCTTTGCATCAATCCTGATTGTTTCACACCCAGTACCATTTGTATTGGTGGCTCAGTCAGACTTATCCCAACAGGAGATCTTTGCTTAGGCGACCTTTTCTGATATCTTGAACGACTTCTTGCCTTTTGGATCTATTTGACTGTCAAAGGGAATCACCAGTTATCTTTGCTTGCGCCAAGTAGGCTGACAAGGGTCTTTTGGGGGGAAGCCTCTGCATGAATCCTCAATGCATGTTGACTGTAACATTGGATTGCCGGCCAAACTCAATTTTGTGCAACTGTAAAGCTGATAGCAGATTTTGAAATTTTTTCTTGCTTGTTTTGACAAAGACTGACTCAGAGTGAAGGACACAATGATTCAAAGAAGCAAGTGTTAACAAGCAATGCCCCTGTCGGAAGGACAGAAGGAAGAGAGTTTTTTTGTTGTTGTTGTTGTTGTGTTAACTATCCTTAACGATCATGACATGGATTTTGGACTTAATGACCCATTTATCAAACTGATCAAATCTTCCCTTTCACCATTCTTATGACCTTTGAAGTTGGGCTTGTTCGTGCTAATCCTTTGCATCAGTTTCACGACTCACCTTCGACTAGTGGTGCCCCGAAGGGTTTTCACCAACAAGTCTCTCTCATTTATATTTATCAACTTACCATCACCTTACAGTGCCCGTGAGGGTTTTCACTAGTAAGAACCTCTCATTTTTTCTTCTTTATTTTTTCTTTTCTTTTTCTTTCTTGGATGAGCACCTCGACAGTGTTTTATGTCGCATGACAAACTGTTGTTCATTGCATGCTTCTCTTAGCATTCTTGAAGGCATATCGGGAGGTCTTTATTTGGAAGGTTTTAAGATAGGGTTGGAAATGAGAATCGGCATGAAGGCTTAAAGTAGACTCAAAATGAGGGGGTTGTAGACTTACAACTCTTGGAATCGACTATTTCAAAAGTGCAATAAAATTTCTACCCCAGTTTCAGATACTGGGGATTTTTTCTTTTGAATTCTTATTTGGTTGGACTGAACCGTGTAAGGCTGCCTACGTATTCTTTTTTAAAGGAATCAGGTCTAACGTAGTTCAAACATCTGACCTAACTATTTTTTTTCTTTCTTTATTTTCCTTGTCTTTTCCTTTTTTTTTTCATTTCATTTTTCTTTCTTTCTCAAAACAAATTGCCTAAGCTTTTATTTTCTGAGGGCATGGACTTTGACTATTCTTTTCTTCTCTCTCTTTTTTTTCATTTGAACTTTCTAAGAGTTGCCCAAGTTTGTACTCTTGGGGCATGGATTTTTTTTTTTCATTTTCACCTTTTTTCATTTTCTCTTTTTTTTGACTTTTGACTCTAAACTTAATTCCAAGAGAGGGTGATCAAATAAAATAACACAGGCTCAAAAGAGGTAACAAAGGGTATAAAGTGTTTGGGTAGCAGAAAAAAGGCCTCCCTGCCTCGAGAATGCCAAAACATATTATCTTTTTGCGATCATAGTGTTGATGAACATGACTATCTTCTTGGTGTGTTGTGGTCGAAATACACTTTTCATCCATTAATGCCAAACTTTCGACCAAGCTTCAATTGATTAAACATACTCAAGCCCGATCTTCACAATGATTTGAAGGTGCAATTTACTCGACCTTAGTTCCAAAGTATCTCAAATCTTTATTCATCCTCAAAAGTGTCTTGTTCTCACTTATCTCAGTCAAGACTAAATCAGTTTTCAAGATCTGGCCAAAATTTCCGCGTGCATGTCATATCACTAAAACTAGCGGGAAAAGAACTAAGCATGGAATGACACAAAAGGACAAATTGTATTTCATTGAGTAAAAAACAAGACAAACAACCTAAAATCTGAGTTACAACCCTAAAATAACCCGGATAATGAAAATATCAACAAACCAGACAGACAAGACAGACACAAACAGAATAGAGGGATAGAAGGGTTTGACTCAATAAAACAAATAAAATCTGGATCACAACCCTGAAATAACCCAGATAAAAGAAAAAACACCAAAACAAGCTATCAAGATTCCTTCCTCGTGAGGAGGGAATGACTTTTCAATTTCTAAGCTTGATATTTAGCCACAAATTTGCTCATCAGAATCAACAGAGCCTTCTCCAATTTCAAAATCATTAACTTCAGTCAGCGAGTTCCCGAGAGAATTCTCATACTCCCTGTCACCATGAATCATCCCCACAAAGTGGGTATCATCATGGGTAGTTAAATGATTATGCGTGATATTTTGGGTGTCACTGTCTATGATCACAATATGATTTTCCTGGATCATCCTTTCTATTTATCTTTTCAAATCCCGACAGCTTTCAACATCGTGCCCCTGAGCATTGGAATGGTATTCACACCTTTTAGAAGGGTCAAAGCTTCTTGCACATGGGTCCACATGATTTAGAGGAACATGTGCAATCATGTCATAATGCTTTAATTTCTCAAACAAGCTTGCATAAGACTCTCTTATTGGTGTAAAATTATATTTCAACCTTTGTTACCCTCTATACCCCTTGCTTGGATGCGGGTTGTAAGACACTTGAAAAATTTGTAGAGGCTGGTGGAGATTTTCCGATGCTGGTGCTCGCTTTCTGGGGTGTCTTGGTGACTGGACAACATACTCACGTCGAGCAAAGGAGTATTGTGGGTTCTGAGGTGGATAGGATTTCTCAGGGGAATCATCGGAAAACAGACAAGGCTGGTCATACCTTTGAGATGTTCTCCTAGGACCTCTTCTCAACCCTGATGCCATCATGATTTCTTCATCTTTCTCATTCATGTCACTAAAATTACCAGATTTAATTTGGACAGCCTGAGTTGCGGCTTTGAACACTTCTTGACTTATGATTTTGCCTGTCTTAAGGCCATTTTCAACCATTTCTCCCATTTTGATTGCTTCCGAGAATGATTTTCCAATTGCGGACATCATGTTTTGAAAATAATCTGGATCTTGAGCCTGAAAGAAGATAGTGATTAGCTTGTGGTCATCCATGGGTGGCTTAAAACTCTAGCTTCTTGCTCTCTCTATTAATGGCATATTCCCTGAAACTTTCAGTTGGTTTCTTCTTCAGGTTTGAAAGGGAATTGCGGTCCGGGGCAATGTCGATGTTGTATTGGAGCTGTTTGAAAAAGGCCTGAGCCATGTCATACCAGACATACCATCGAGATGTGTCTTGATCTGTAAACCATTCAGAGGCTACCCCCGTAAGGCTTTCCCCAAAATAAGCCATTAGCAATTTTTCATTTCTTCTTTGCACCTCTTAGCTGATTGCAATACCTTTTCAGGTGGCTATGGGATCTCTATGTCCATCATACTTTTCAAATTTGGGATTCTTGAAACCAAGTGGAAAACGAACATCGGGGAACATACATAGATCCTTGAACGCAATACTCTTCTAACCTGCCAACCCTTGCATGTTTTTCAACTATTGTTCTAAGCTATTCGCTCTTTTGATCATTTCTTCCTGTGCCATATTTTGGACAGGCTTCTCAATATTTGCAGGAAGATCAAATAGGTACGAATGGTACCCAGGAGAGTGGTATTGTTCTTGCTGGATAGTAAATTGTGGCTCATGAGTTTTCTTCTGTACCACTGTTGGCTGTAGCACAGTGAAGACATGCATAACAGCAACGGTTGTCTGATTGGTTGTCAATGGCACACTTTGGGAGTGTGCAACAAAATTTTCAGTTGTATTTGTACAGTTGGGATAAGGAATGAACCCAAGTGGATAAGATTTCTCAGGCAATGAGGCCAAAATAGTAGTAGTCGAGACGGATGTAAACTCTGGGAAACCATGAATAGAAAAAGGCGGTCCTTGGCCATTGGCCCATGCTTGACGCATTTCAGTCATTTGATGTTTCAGTATTCTATTTTCCTCAACCATAGTAGACTCTTGTCGAACCTTCTGACCCTGAGTCTGTTGAGCACCCATAATAGCTTCGGTGTCAGTTGTCATTGGCATTTTCTCTTAGACCTTGTGAATTGTGTTGCAGCTTACCACAAACCGATCACCTCAACTTTCTTCACAATCCAAAAAAAAACATGTTAGAGGGGACTCAATCGGTCCTTATTATCATTCTTTCTTTTTCTTTTCTCTTCACTTTCTTTTTTTTCCGCTCTTTATTTTTCTCATTTATTTTTTGTCACTCCTTTCTTTTTTTTATTCTCTCTTCTTTTTTTTTTCATTTTTTTTTCTTTTTTTCTTCTTCTAATTTTTATGGCTATGATCGAATCCTATGGGGATTGCCTACGTATCATGACGCCGCATGAATCAGATCTTGCGTAGTTCGGGAAGATCAGGAATAAAGGAAATAAACTAACTCTTTTTTTGAATTTGAATTTTTTAGTTTTTAATTTTCGAAAGAAAGACTTATAAAGAAGAAAGAAAATATTTTTTGATTTCGATTTTCTTTTTTTTCGGTGAATTTCGAAAGAAAAACTTCTAAAGAAGAAAGAAAAATATTATTGGATTTTTGCACTTCTATGTTAAAATTATGAAAGAAAGACTCCTAAAGAAAATATTTTTGAATCTTCAAATTCCTTTTTAATTTTCGAAATAAAAACTTCTAAAGAAGAATGAAAGTATTTTTGGATTTTTAAAATAAATTAAAAGAAATATTTTTGTATTTTTTAGAAATTGGGGCCTAAAAGAAAGACTTTCTACAGAAGAAAGTAAAGAAAATATTTTTGGAATTTTTTTTTTGAAAATTGTGGAAAATAAAAAGGTAAAAAATATTTTTTTGGGATTTTGATTTGATTTGTCTTCTTTTTTCAAATGAAAGACTTCTACAAAGAAAATATTTTTTGGTTCTAAAACATTTTTTTTAATCTTTTATTTGTTTGGAATTTCCTATGAAAAGATAAAGAAGGAACTAAAGGAAAATATATTTTTTGATTTTTTTTTTTAAAAAAAATTGGGGTCTCAAATATTTTTGGATTTTTAAAAATTATGGTCTCATAGAAAAAACTTTTCTAAAGACTGAAGTAAAGGAAAATATTTTTGGATTTTTGAAAATTGGGGGTCTCAAAGATAGACTTCTATAATAAAGGAAGTAAAGGAAAATATTTTTGAATTTTTGAAAATTGGGGGTCTCAAAGATAGACTTCTGTAAAGAAGGAAGTAAAGGAAAATATTTTTGGATTTTTTTAAATTGGGGTATCAAAGAAAGACTTTCTAAAGAAGGAAGTAGAGAAAAATATTTTTGGATTTTCTTAAAATAGGGGCCGAAACCGATGAGGTTTGCCTACATATCTCACGCCCAGTGAGAATCAGACTCGCGTAGTTCTGCCAGTTTTGACGGAACAGGGAAAATATGACTTTTGAAGACATTCACTTATTTTCTTTCTCTTTTTTTTCGGGAGAGTTTCAGCAATTTTGAAATACCTACCTCTCACTCTTGATTTTTCTTTTTTTTTTCGGTTTTCCTTCCTATTCTAGAAACCGGTCAACATGTANGGGGGGGGGGGGGGGCAGCGTACCGGGAATACAGAAGCTTCACCGTCTTTGCAACTTGTCCGAAACTCGTTCTAAAATTAGGATGTGACTCTAACAGAAAAGAAGCCATGCGAAGCGGACGCTTCCCAGAAGATTTAGAAGACTCAGAGAGAAGAGGGTTTCAGCACAATTTATATCCAGTTCATATAATATCAAAGCGGTAAAAAGCGGCATTTAGCACATTAGGTTCAAACATGTAAAATCAGATAATAAAGCCAAATATAACAGTTATTCTAAGCTCGAATTCTTGAACCCTGAACCAGAGATTCTGGGTTCGATCCCCAGCAGAGTCGTCATAGCTGTCACACCTCCTTTTTCCTCCACCCCCGATTAATGAAGGGTAATAAGGGAGTTTTTCTAATTAAAGTGATATTATTCGGTTTGGGACTTATTATTATTTCAGAGTCGTCACTCAGATTTTTGACGGTGTTTCGGGACACCATTTATTTATTGAAATCCCAAACCGAGGAAATTTTGAATAAGGAATTCTGTTAACCCGGGAGAAGGTGTTAGGCACTCCCGAATTCCGTGGTTCTAGCACGGTCGCTTAACTATTGATATTTGGCCTAAATTATCTGATTATTTACATATTTTAGCCTATTGTGCATTTTTAGCCTTCTTACTTTTTAGCCGCTTTTTAATATTTATAGAATTATTTTAATACAAGTCACGATGGCGTGCACTTGTTGTTTTGGACACATCGCAACCGCGTCACATGAAATGCACCCGCGATTGGTACGTGTGATTTTATTATTGTTTGAAGTTAGGGTCGGGGGCATGAGTTGCCACACCCGAGTGTAGATTACATAATCATGACTATGCCATGTGAGTCATACCCGTAGTCACGATGTTTATTTATTAATCGCGCCTAAGGCAAACTATATGTTCATTAATGAATTTCCTATGTTTGAGGTTAAGTGTGAGAGTTCAAAGCTATGGATTTTTATTGTGGATAAAGTGTATGATTGTGATGTTATTAGGCTTGGAAAGGATTATTCTCGGGCCCAACTAATTATCTTGTCAAACATTCCCCGAAGCCCCATTTTTCGGCCCAACTGCTTATGCCAAAGTTCAGTCAAAAACCAACCCCTCTTAATTCAGAGTCATTCCAACGGCCCAAGTCCTTTTCCCTAAACCCCAAACCTTATTTTCAATTATCCAACTTGGTTCACCTTGTCTTTCAACAAATGATCAACTTTTACCATATCATCATTGCATTAGAACTCGTCTAGACAGAACCTTCATATTCCAAACTAATCATAAAAATTCAACGAGGTTTTACAAACTACTTCATCAAAACAAAAGAAACAAGTAAACAGAATAAAATTCTAAATTCTAATATACTACTAGCAAGACAGTAAATCAATGTGAACCAACATATAAGCACAATCAATGAATCACGACATGAACACACTCAAACATACAAGCAAAGCATGCTACGAAAAATGTCAAATAAATAAATAAAAGTGCGCCTCAATAAGCAATGATTCTCTTCAATAGTTGATTGAACAGACGAAAAACTCCAGGTAAATACCTCAGCAATACAGGTTGCTCGAAATTGAAAATGAAACCTTCGACTGGAACACCAAACTAGAGACCTCGATAGGTTCGACTCAAAACCTCGGCCAAGTTTGTGTGTTTTCGTGATGTTTTGAGCTGCTGTTTCAGGTGGTTTTGTAGCTGAGAAAGAGTTGGTTTCAGGTGGGTTTTAGGAGGAACTTTTTGTGTTGTTTCGACTGGTTTTTGGTTGTTAAAGGATGGCAAAGTAGGGGTTGTTTTGCGGGTTATCCTTGCTATGTTTTTGGGGCTATTTTTTCAGCAAGGCCGCAGTTGATTCTGCTGCATTTTTGGGCAGATTTCAGCTGCGTTTTTGGGTGATGTTTTGGGGTTGATTCCAGCTGGGTTTGGGGCTTATTTTCATGGTTTTTGGGGCTGAACTATGCTGTATTTTGTGGATGTTTTAAGGTGAAGATTGTGACCAATTTTCAGCTGTTTCGGAGCTAGGTTCGCTGCCCTTCTTGGCTGGTTTTTGTTGCGTTTTTCGCCACAATTACAGCTGGTTTTTGGTGGTTTAATTGAGGAGTTTTTGATGTTGTTTCAGTTGTATTAGAGTGGTTCTCACTGGTTGTTTTAATGGAGGTTTTCATATGGGTTTCTTGGAGAAGAAAATGGGTAAAGTCATGGTGAAAAGATGATGGGCATAGGTCTGTTGTTTTTAGATGATGTGGGGGTGAGGAAGAAGAAAGGGAAACGGCCGATTTTTTTTTTCCAAAAAAAATGTCTAGGTCTTTTTTATATTATGGGTCTTCTAGGTTAAGGTTAAAAAAAAAATGTCTTGATCCATGTCTTGTTAGGTTTTAAATTTGGGCTAAGAAGACTATAATGATATAATGTATTTTATAAATATGTAAAATTATTCTTAATTGATTTTAATTAATTATTGTGTTTAAAATAAAACTAAGAATTAAAGTTGAAACTATATATTTTTTCTTTTGGTATTTTTCAAAGGTTATATATAAAAATCATAGTAAAATAGTATGACTACAAAATGAAACTATTTTTTATAATATTTTTTTTGCGATAAAATAAAGTAAAAAGGTCAAAACTAGTTAAAATAATGATATTAGACCTGAACTATATAAATGCTATACTATGTAAAATCACGAAGAGGGTCAAAAATTACATGTCTACACTCCTTACCGGCCCAAAGCTAATGGAGCAGTTGAAGCTGCGAACAAGAACATCAAGAAGATTCTTAGGAAGATGGTCCAAGGGTCTAGACAATGGCATGAGAAACTGCCTTTTGCTACTGTCCGTACATCAGTTGGCGCAACGCCCTACTTGTTGGGTTATGACACTGAAGCAGTCATACCTGCGGAAGTTGAGATTCCCTCTCTCCGAATCATTGTCGAAGCAGGAATTGAGGACACTGAATGGGTCAAGTCCCGACTGGAACAGTTAAGTTTAATTGATGAAAAGCGTTTGGCAGCAGTTTGTTTTGGTCAGTTATACCAACAAAGAATGGCACGCGCTTACAATAAGAAAGTGCGCCCAAGACAGTTTGAAGTAGGACAACTTGTCTTGAAACGTATCTTTCCGCACCAGGAAGAAGCAAAAGGAAAGTTCGCCCCGAATTGGCAAGGTCCTTACCTCGTCAAGAAAGTATTGTCAAAAGAAGCTCTACACTTGGCAGATATAGAAGGAAAGGTGGCTGATATATCTATCAATGCAGATGCGGTCAAGAGATACTATGTCTGACATGCCTATGTGGGGGCATTTTTACACTTAGCATTCTCAGGTTGGGATGAAGAAAGGCTATCATTCTCGCTACCCAAACACTGATCAACCCTAGTTAGCCCTTTGAATCCTTGTTTATATTTCTTTGTTTTCCCCTCTTTTGGAACCAGTGTACTTGGTCTTTAAAAAAAAATCATAAAAACAAGTTCATGTTAATTGAACTACGTCCGACCTGATTCCGAAAGGATACGTAGGCAGCCTCACCCTGGGGTTCGGTCACACTAAAACAAAAATCCACATTTCCCAGTATTCAAAGAAACTGGGGCATGCTTTTATTTATTTTTTCGATGGTTTTTCCGTCAAAATGGTTCCAAAAGTTGTAATTCGGTTCAATAGTTCTTTTTACCTTTCCCTTTTAAGACCTTCTGATCAACTTTCGAGAATGCTAAGTTGGTATATTACGGTGATGCCTCGGCCATTGTAAATAGAGAAATAAAATGAGAGAGTCTTATTGGTGAAACCCTCACGGGCACCATAAGGTAATATTGAGTTGAGAGAAAGACAAATGAGAGAGTCTTATTGGTGAAAACCCTCACGGGCACTATAAGGCGATAATGAGTTGAATGAAAGGCAAATGAAAGTGGTCAATTGGTGAAAACCCACAAAGGGCATCGTTTATCGATTAAGGTCTTCATATATCATAGCCCAAGTGTNTGAGAGAAAGACAAATGAGAGAGTCTTATTGGTGAAAACCCTCACGGGCACTATAAGGCAATAGGGAGTTGATAGAAAGACAAATGAGAGAGGTCAATTGGTGAAAACCCACAACGAGCATTGTTGATCGATTAAGGTCTTCATATATCATGGCCCAATCATGGTTAAGACAAAGAACTCAGTTTCAAGGTGAAGTTTACAACAAATTTTGAGAATTAGATAGTTCAGACGGATCAGACATCCAATCTAAAGTGCNGTTCATTGAAGTCAGCATATTCCTCCAGATAAGTCCTTTCTATTTTTATTCTTTGAAAGGTACACTTCTTGATTAAGTTGTAATACCTATTAGTTCACTTTCTTGTCTTCTTTCGTACTATTCTTTTTGAGTCCTCTTCCGTCTAATTTTGTCAAAGCAAAGCAAAGAAAAGGCCACAAAATTGTTTACAGTTTACCTGTTATACGAAGCAAAAATTTCTGGGCATGGACATTCATGGGCAAAGGCATAAAGCCATTTTTGATTTTTCCTCACGAGCAAAAGGCTTGACGAACTGAACAATGTGTCAAGGGTCGACAAAAGTTACTCGGGTAAAAGTTGTTTTGGAGCAAGGTTGTTTGCACCATAAACAGTAATGGTGATAGGCACAAAATACTCAGGTTTTGATGTTGAGAAAGAAGATCTCCAGAAAGTAATGACAGAATATCCCGGCAATTTGTACGACCATCGATGAAGTCAGTGTTTCTAACAAGTGTAATGGATTCAAGGTCAAGTCACTAAAGAAATCAAGGCCAGAAACTGACCACCATTTTAAAACTAACAAATTTTTCTTTGTTCAGAACCGGAACAGAACAATTTCAGGAAGCAGTTCGTGAAAAGACGAACACCACCAAGTGAAGTTTTCAAATCCTTAGTTTTCTTCTAATCTACAAGTAATCGTGTTATTCTTAGTTTTATTATAGAGAATCAATACCCTATCTTCAACACAGGGTACCACATCCCCTGGTCACATTACTTTTTGCCAACATAGGGCACGACATTCCCTAGTAGAATCTCATTGAGCCATGAGCCTCACCCTATCGTCAACACATG
This sequence comes from Nicotiana paniculata, assembly GCA_005239505.1. Lineage (NCBI taxonomy): Eukaryota > Viridiplantae > Streptophyta > Magnoliopsida > Solanales > Solanaceae > Nicotiana > Nicotiana paniculata. The sequence goes on along the minus strand of ML335527.1, from coordinate 130 downwards.
GTACTACATCCCCTGGTTACATTTCTTATTGCTAAAATAGGGTACTACATCCCCTAGTTTCATTCCAATTTGCCTACATAGGGTACGACACTCCCTAGTAGCATCTCAGTGAGCCAAGATCCTCATTTTA
>ML335526.1:0-11074 GCA_005239505.1 Nicotiana paniculata | reverse complement strand
TACAAAGATCTCAAACTCATAAAAGAAACAAATTAATTGGTTAATCTTCGTAGAATGTTTTAGCCGCAATTAATAATAAATCATCGTGGCCATGGGTACGATTCCCGTGGCATGATCACGATACGTAATCCAACTCGGGTGTGGCAACTCATGTCCCCGACTCTTACCTAAAACAATAATAAAATCACATGTTGTAATCGCGGGTGCATTTATGTGGCGCGGTTACAATGTGTCCAAAACAGACAAGTGCACGCCATTGTGACTTGNCATAAATATTAAAAAGCGGCTAAAAAGTAAGAAGGCTAAAAAAGCACAATAGGTTTAAAATATGTAAATAATTAGATAATTAGGCCAAATATTAATAGTTAAGCGACCGTGCTAGAACCACGGAATTCGGGAGTGCCTAACACCTTCTCCCGGGTTAACAGAATTCCTTACCCGAATTTCTGGTTTGCAGACATTTTAAACAGAGTTAAAATTTTCTCGGTTTGGGATTTCAATAAATAAATGGTGTCCCGGAACACCGTAAAAAAAAAAATCTGGGTGGCGACTCTGAAACATAAATAAATCCCAAATCCGAATAATGTCACTTTAAGTGAAAAATCTCCCTAATCCACCCTTACCGGTGAAAAGGAGGTGTGACAGCTCTGGTGACTCTGCTGGAGATCAAACCCTGAATCTCTGGTTCAGGGTTAAGAGTTCGAGCTTAGAATAGTTGTTATGTTTGGCTTTCATGATTATCTGATTTTTACGTGTTTGAGCCTAATGTGCTAAATGTCGTTTCTTACCACTTTGATATTATTTGGACTGTATATAAACTGTTACGGAACCCCCTTCTCTCTGAGTCTTCTAAATCATCTGGGAAGTGTGCATTTCGTGTGACTTCTTTTCTGTTAGAATCATATCTAAATTTTAGAACGAGGTTCGGACAAGTTGCAAAGTCGGTGAAGCTTCTGTATTCCCGGTACGCTACCCCCCTCAGCTCGAGCTGCCCGCTCGGGTAAGCCAGGTCCAGAACAATAAACCCCAGGATTTAAACTTAGAATAACATAGCCTCACGCCGGATCCCTAGTAGGAACGTTTGTTTGCATCATGTGCATTTGACTTCCGGGACTCAACATAGGGGTTGGGGTATTTCTAGGACAGGTGTACCCAATTTAAAATACCATCCTGATGCATCTTACGTGCTACTTGCGTATCTGTTTATTTTGGCTTGCATGTTGACTGGCTTCTAGAATGGGAAAGAAAATCAAAAAAGAAAAATATGTATATATATATTGTCACAGGTTAAGATATGATTGCCCAGCCTTAGCCTCGTCACTACTTCGTCGAGGTTAGGCTCGGCACTTACTCAGTACATGGGGCCGGTTGTACTGATACTACACTCTACACACTATTGTGCAGATCCAGGTACCAACCCGCAGTAGAGATTTTTAGTAGCAGCCATCCATTATCCGGAGACACGAGGTATATCTGCCGGCGTTCGCAGATCCCGAGAGTCTTGTCTTAGTTCGTAGAGACTGTTTTATATTTTCTCAAAACAGTTATATTATTTCTTTCATCCCATTATTTTGTAGTATTTTTTAGTAGTTCGTGAACTGTGACACCAGACCCTGGAGTAGTCTTAAAGTTATTTATAATTAGTTTGTGGCTCGGTTTATTTAGTTGTTTATCATTTTATATTTGGAGTTATTCATTAGAAACCATTAGAGTAAGTTACTTTAAATTTATTTTATTGTGTCTAAAGGGATCAAAGAAAAATATCTAATCAAACTCTAACATTGGCTTGCCTAGCAAGTGTGATGTTAGGTGTCATCTTGATCTCTACGGTTGAGAATTTGGATCGTGACAAGTAGTAAGCAGGGGCAGCAGGATAAGAGAGCTCGGATTTCTGGAGATTTTAGGGGTGCTCCGGTTAGGGGCAGAGGTCAGTTTGGGAGGGGCCAGCCCAGCATGCCCGCATATTCAGCACCACCACTACCACCTCCTCGAGGCGCTCCTGTGAGGCCTTACTTCAGTGCCATGCTGGAGAGTTCTTATCGTCCACGAGCTAAGGGTTCCTCCAGCGGGTATTCTGGTCATCAGGGTTCTTCTAGCGCCTATTTCAGTGCCATGCCAGAGAGTTCATACTGTCCCCCAGCCATTCAGGGTTTCTCCGATGGGTATTCCGTCCACCAGGTCCATTCTTCAGGGCAGCAATCTATGGTGTCGAGAGGTTGTTACGAGTGTGGGGATCCAGGTCACATGAAGAGGTTTTTCCCCAGGCTTCGGGGCAAGGCAGTGCAGCAGGGCCATCAGCCTATGATTTTAGCACCAGTAGTCTGTCCACCCAGAGGTGGAGGACATGGGGGTAGGGGTCGTCCTAGAGGTGGAGGCCAAACAGGGGGAGCTCAGCCAGCTGCTATTCAGTCGGGTGGAGGCCAGCCAGCCGGCGCTCCAGCCATATGTTATGCTTTTCCGGCCAGACCAGATGCATTGGCCTCATACGCCATCATCACAGGTATTATCTCCGTCTGCAGTATGGAGGCTTCAGTATTATTTGACCCTGGGTCTACCTATTCATATGTATCATCTCTATTTGCTCATTTCCTAAGTGTTCCTCGTGAGTCTTTGGGTACTCCTGTTTATGTGTCCACTCATGTGGGCGATTCTGCAGTTGTGGACCGGATCTATCGGTCCTGTGCGGTCACATTCTGTGGGTTAGAGACTAGGGAGGACCTCTTGTTACTTGATATGACCGACTTTGAGGTCATCCTGGGCATGGACTGATTATCTCCTTATCACACCATCTTAGATTTCCATGCCAAGACTGTTACATTAGCCATGCCTGAGTTACCGAGATTGGAGTGGGGAGGTTCCTCAGTTAGTGCAGCTAGTCGGGTTATTTCTTTTCTGAAGGCTCGACATATGGTCGAGAAGGGTTGTTTGGCTCATCTCGCTTATGTGTGGGACACCACCACAGAGTCTCCTACGATCGATTTAGTGCCACTAGTCCGGTATTTCACCGATGTGTTTCCTTCTGACCTCTCAGGCATACCGCCAGGGCGTGATATCGATTTCTGTATTGACTTGGCTCCAAGCACCCAGCCTATATCCATTCCACTGTATCGTATGGCTCCGAAAGAATTGAAATAATTGAAAGAACAGCTCGAGGACTTGCTGGCTAAGGGGTTTATCAGACCGAGTGTATCGCCTTGGTTGCTCCAGTGTTATTTGTGAAGAAGAAGGATGGGACTATGCGGATGTGTATTGACTACCGCCAGTTGAACAAAGTTACCATAAAAAACAAGTATTTGTTGTCGCGCATCAATGATCCGTTTAACCAGTTGCAGGGTGCTAGGGTGTTTTCTAAGATTGACTTGAGATCGGGGTATCATCAGCTGAGGATTTGGGGCTCAAATGTTCCGAAGACTGCCTTCCGTACTAGATATGGTCATTACGAGTTCCTAGTGATGTTCTTTGGATTGACTAATTCCCCAGCAGCGTTCATGGATTTGATTAACAAGGTGTTCAGGCCTTATATTGATTCCTTTTTCATTGTCTTCATTGATGACATCTTGATCTACTCACGTAGCCTGGGGGAGCACGAGCAGCATTTGAGAGTAGTGCTCCAGACCTTGCGGGAACAAAATTTGTATGCTGAGTTCTCCAAGTGTGAGTTTGGTTAGATTCTGTAGCATTCTTGGGACATGTGGTGTCCGTAGAAGGTATTAAGGTGGATCCTAAGAAGATTGAGGCAGTTCAGAGTTAGCCACGCCCTACTTCAGCGACCGAGATCAGGAGTTTACTTGGGATTGGCAGGTTATTATTGTCGGTTTGTAGAGGGCTTTTCATCCATTGCAACCCCTCTTACTAGGTTGACCCAGAAGGGTGCCCCATTCCAATGGTCCGACGAGTGCGAGGCGAGCTTTCAGAAGCTCAAGACAGCTTTGACCACAACACCAGTTCTAGTGTTGCTTTTCAGTTCAGAGATGTATACAGTTTATTATGACGCTTCACGCGTTGGCTTAGGATGTGTATTGATGACGGAGGGACGAGTTATTTCATATGCTTCACTCCAGTTGAAGATTCATGAAAAGAACTACCCTGTGCACGATTTGGAGTTGGCAGCGGTTGTTCATGCTCTTAAGATTTGGAGTCATTACTTTTATGGAGTGTCTTGTGAGGTTTATACAGACCACCGCAGCTTACAGCACATGTTCAAGAAAAGGGACCTTAATTTGAGGCAGCGTAGGTGGCTTGAATTACTGAAGGATTATGACATCACCATTCTTTATCATCCTGGCAAGGCGAATGTGGTTGCAAACACCTTAAGCAGGAAGGCAGAGAATATGGGTAGCTTGGCATTCATTTCAGCGGAGGAGAGCCACTAGCCCTGGACATTCAGTCCTTGGCTAAAAGACTTGTTAGGCTGGACATGTCAGAGCCCAGCCGAGTTCTTGCGTGTGTTATTGCTCAGTCGTCATTATTAGGGAAGATCAAGGCTCGGAAGTTCGATGATCCGCACTTGATAGTTCTCAGAGAGACAGTACTACAAGGTGGTGCCAAGGAGGTTTCTATTAGCGATGATGGTGTTCTGCGACTTCAGGGTAGCCTATGTGTTCCTAATGTTGATGGCCCGAGGGAAAGAATTCTAGAAGAGGCACACAGTTCACGATATTCTATTCATCCAAGTGCTACGAAGATGTATCGTGACCTGAGGTAGCACTACTGGTGGCGACGAATGAAGAAAGACTTAGTGGAGTATGTGGCTAGATGTCTAAATTGCCAACATGTTAAGTATGAGCACCAGAGACCAGGAGGCCTACTCCAGCAGATGCCTATACCTGGAAATGGGAGCGTATCACTATGTACTTCGTAGTTGGGTTGCCGCGGACCTTGCGGAAGTTTGATGCGGTTTGGGTTATTTCGACAGGTTGACCAAGTCTACACACTTCGTTCCAGTGGCCATTACTTATACTTCAGAGAGGTTGGCTCAGATCTACATTCGGGAGATAGTCCGGTTGCACGGTGTGCTTGTGTCCATCATATCAGATAGAGGTCCCCAGTTCACCTCGCATTTCTGGAGAGCCGTACAGAGTGAGTTGGGCACCCATGTAGAGCTCAGCACAACATTCCATCCTCAGACCGACGGGCAGTCGAAGCGGTCAGTTCAGATATTGGAAGACATGCTCAGAGCATGTGTGATTGACTTCAGAGGGCAATGGGATCAGTTCTTTCCCTTTGCCGAGTTTGCGTACAACAACAGCTATCAGTCCAGCATTGAGATGGCCCCATTTGAGGCTTTATATGGTCGGCGATGTCGTTCTCCCATCGGGTGGTTTGAGCCTGGCGAGGCTAAATGATGTGTGGCTAGAATTCATGGTTTAACGCATTATATGCCTTACATTTTATGTGCGTTAATGATAAAAATACACTTCATATGTGCATAATGGAGTCTATTTCATGTGTAGGTGAATTGGAGATAGAAGTCGAGCTAAATGGATGCATAAACGTCGAAAATACACTCAAGAGTAAAAAATGAGTGAACCGGGCTATAGTCGGGCGTTTGGGCCCTAACGCATGGCCCCAAGCGTTAGCCAGGTGTTTGGGCCCTAACGTCAGGCCTGGCCAGGCGTTAGCCAAGCGTTTGGGCCCTAACGACAGGCCTAGCCAGGCGTTAGCCAAGCGTTTGGCCTATAACGCCTGGTCCCTGGTCCGGTCAAATCCGAGTTTTGAAGATTTTAAGTATTTCCTGGTTTGAATAGAAGTCTCCTACACGTTTAGGGTTTGTCCTAAACATATAAATAGACCTAAAAACACAACTTGAAAGGGGGATGCCATCAGAGACAGGAGAAGCTTGTGGAATACTACTCAGAGAAGCAAAACATTGATTTTTAAAGCTTTTATTCATTACTTTGTAGTTTAATTATGCAAGTTATTGTGGAGTTGATTATTATGAGCATGAGTAGCTAATTTCTTTAATCTAAGGTTTTGGTGGAACCCGTTGGGGGATGAACTTATTGTGATATTAATATAGCTTTGATTGGTTGATTAAACTATATTTGTTCAACTACGTTCTTGTTGTAGTTGATTGAAGGGCCCTCAATTAGCTGTTCCTATTTATTATGTATTAACTTGAGAGAGAGTGCATATTTAGGTAGTTGTTTGAACAACACCACTCCCAGAGTATAGACGAAAGTCATAACCGAGGATTTAGAAGTTGGATTAGAAATAACGATACTTCGGGTGCAATCTAAAGTGAACTGTAATGCAATCTAGCTAGCGTAACTTGATAGAGTGCGTCTAGTAATTATCAGAGATTTATGGTAGATAGAGTGTTCATGATTGATAGAAACAATTAATCAAACTATAAGAAGTATCTAAGAAGGAAGTTCTCCAACGGGGGAAACCATGACCTTAGCCCTTTATTATAAATGTTTACACCATATTGTTAGTTAATCATTAGTTTATTAATTTGGTCAGTAGAAATAGTAAAACATTACCAGTTGATATTCAAAATTCTTGAGAAAATTGATTAAGTAAAAGTTGCGTATGCTGACGGCTTGATTGATACGTAAACTCCCTGTGGGATCGACTCTGGGCGTAATACCCCGGATTATATTTGCAGCGCCCGTTTAGTCTTTCTATAAGACATAGTTAAGCGTGATCAAATTTTAGCGCCGCTACCGGGGAATTAACGGTGTTATCAATTGGAGTTGGAAGAAATACAAAATTCGGAAAATATAGTCAATTTTCTTCAATTTTCATTTATACATTGAAAGTTTAACGTTTGCTAACTTGGTTGTACAAGTGCATGCCTAGAATCTCATCGAGAATTGGTGAAGTAATTGAAGCCTTATCAGACCCCGAGAAAGTTTTCAAGCCCCTAAATCGGGCCAACCGAAAAAGCAAACAACAACCATCAATTGAACCCGACATGGAAGATCCAAATAGCAGGAACAACAATGGGGATGTTGTGGTAGACCCAGTCGCTCAAACAGGGGCAGAGGCTCCTTTATATGACTGGGCACAAATCACAGTAGAGAATTTGGCCACTGCGATACTAGTCCCTCAAATACAGGCTGAGTCCTTCCAAATTACAAATAATATGTTGCACTTGTTGCAGAACAAGGGACTATTCTCAGGGTCATACATCGAAGACCCCCAGCAACATTTGAAGAACTTCCTGTCAATTTGCAAAATACAAAGGCAGCCAAACGTCACCCAGAAGGTAATAAAACTGTTTGTGTTTCCATTCTCAGTGAGTGGAGCTGCCCGGACTTGGCTAAACTCACTCCCCATCAATTCTATTACCACATGGGAGGAGTTAGTTAAGCAGTTCGTGAACAACTTTCATCCACCTAACAAGACTGCACAACAAATTGATGAAATCTTGAGCTTCAGATAGAAACCAGTTGAAACATTACAGGAGACATGAGAACGATTTAAGGGAATGCTGGTTATCTGTCCACATCATGGTATTCCAGAGCAAATGTTGGGGCGACATTTTTATATGGGTATGGCTGATACTATTAAGGCAAATGTTGATGCTTCAGCTGGTGGAGCATTCTTGAGCAAAACATGGAGAGGAAGTCAGATCTTGCTTGATAATATGGCACAGAATTCAGGATGGACAACAAGGAATGCACTCATTATTCCTGTAGTTCACTCAGTGCCATTCGATCCATCCAATATTATTGCAGAGAACGTAGCCACCTTGATAACACAGATGAGCATATTAACTAAGAAGGTGGAGGAATCAGGGCAAAAGCAACAGGTACACATCGTTGACACAACCAACGGAGGCTTATGCACATCTTGCATTAGTCAACCATTTGGTAATCAGTGGAATGCATAATGTGATCACCCTCCTTATCCAGAAAACATGAATTATGTGTCAAATTATGAACGCCAGAGACAAGGGGTGCAGAACTGAGGTCAGCAAGTTCAACCGTATAGACCACCTCACCAACATCATAACAGTGGAGATATGGGTGTCATGAGACCACAAGGTAATGCAGCACCATATCAGAGGCCACAAGCTTATAACCATCAGAATCAACAACAAACACACTACCCTCCTCAGCATCAACAGGGGGGAAGGCAAGAAGATGGGTTCTCCAGGTTAGAAGCTATGATGCAACATGTTATTGGGCAAAATGCCAAAATCAGTGAGAGAGTAGATGTACATGATGCAGCTATTAAAAATATTGAAGTACAGTTGGGCCAGATATCTATGGCAGTGAACAATCGTCCTCGTGGGACTTTACCTGCAGATACTCAGGTAAATCTTACGGACCAGGGCCCAAGGCAGCTGATGGCAGTGACTCTCTGCAATAGCAGGGATTTTGACTTGGAACTTGAGAGAGCTCGTGAAAGCAGGCAGGCCGAACACTGGTACCCATGCCGATTGAACTTGATGATTCAACAAACTTGACCAAGGTAACAGTGCAACCTACTGAAGGAGAACCCAGTGCACAGAGTGAGACTGAAAAAGAAGTAGAGATAGCTCAGGAGCCGGTAGTTTAGGTGGTGGTTGAGAAAGAAAAGTCCCGAATCACTGGGAAAAAGAGATAGCCAGCTCCATTCCTTCAGAGGCTGGCCAAATACCAAAAGGATGAACAATATAAAAAGTTCTTGGACATGCTAAAGCAAATACAGATAAATATCCCATTGATTGATGCGTTGAAGGAAATGCCTGGTTATGCTAAAATGATGAAGGACTTGATGTCCAGAAAATTTGACTTCCAAGATCTGGCTACTCTCACCCTTACTCAGAGTTGTAGTGCGCTGGTGACGCGTCATATTGCTGAAAAGTTGTCTGACCCAAGGAGTTTTACAATTCCTTGTACCATTGGCAACTTAGCTTTCGCCAAAGCTCTATGTGACTTGGGGGCCAGCATTAATTTGATGCGGCTGGCCATATATAAAAGACTGGGGATTCGTAGAGCCAGACCAACTTCAATGTTATTGCAGCTAGCTGACAAGACGGAAAAGAGACAGTCAGGACTTCTGGACGATGTATTGGTGCAAGTGGGGAAGTTTGTGTTCCCTGCTGATTTTGTGATTCTAGATTGTAAAGTGGATGAGGAAATTCCCATAATCTTGGGAAGTCCATTCTTGGCCACAGGCAGAGCCCTTATCGATTGTGAGACTGGTGAACTGAAGATGAGGCTCAATGATGAAGAAATCACGTTCAACGTGCAGAAGTCTATGAGGCGACCAAGTGAGTTTGCCAACTGCTCTCTTATTGATGCTGTGAACGTGATCCCGGAAAAATATGTTACGTCCCTGACTGTTGGGGACCCTTTTACTAAATATTTGATGGATCTAGATGATATGAATGGTGAAGAACTGGCAGATTGGGTGTTAGCAGTTGATGAAAAAGGGGTATGGCCAAAGGTTCTCGAGTTTGAGTCACTATACGTAGAGGAAAGAGAGAGCCCGCCAGCCAGGTCATCTGTTAAAGAACCACCCAGGTTGGAACTGAAATCAGAGGATGTCGATGTGGTAGAAAAGATACTTGAGTTAACCAAGGACATTGATGATACATATTTTGCTGAATCTAGTGTCATTAGTGTTGAGGATGTTGGTACACACTCCAACCATTTTTTCACATTGTGTTTGGATGATGATATGAAAATAGAGTCATCCGAACCACTTAAGGAGCCAAGGAATAAAGAACAAGATGCCTACATTCTGGAATTCCTCTTGCCAGAAAGTCGGGAGTACACATATCATAGAAAGGCCAAAAAGCACAGATTACTACATTGTTTTATTGGGTCAGGCAGATTTGTTCCACCATCCCAAGAGCATGATCATAGAGTAGATTCAAAACTTGGGATCCAATTCATAAGTTCAAAGTGGAGGCATAAAGTGATTCAAACATTTGTTCAAAGGAGCATGGAAAGTAAAACTAATGGAAAGGATGGCGAAGCGACTTGGATCAGGGAGTTTCTTGCACCTTACTTTTATTTCTTGTTTTGTCTATATGTGATGCACTGAGGACATTGCATGATTTAAGTGTGGGGTGTTGTACATATTTTTTGTGGTTTGTTGTGTTTAGTGTGCTTTCTTGTTAGTAGTTTTAGCTTTTCTTGTTAGTAAGTTTTTCTTTTTTGTAAGTTTTGTAGCTTTTTCTGTTAGTCTTTTTATTTTAGGTAGAACAAAACAGAAAAAAAAATTAGAAATATGTGGACTCTTCCTGATGATGGATCTCCTAGACAGTTCTCTTGAGGGAAGTAAGTCTAGAGAAAAAAAAAAGATTTTTGTTTTAGGTAGTGTAGTAATTTTCTCTTGGTTTTTCTTTGGACCGCTTCTTTTCCAAGGGTTTTTAATTGAACCGGGTGTAGGTAGTTTTTAATTTTTAGGAGTAGTAACCACATGGTTGAGAAATTAATTGCAACAATATCTCGGAACTTTGTGATACCTTGAGAATAGTTAGTACTTTGGTTGTGACGTTTAGGCTCAAATTTTTGAACCCAGGATGAATACCTTAAATCGTGGATTCTTAAATTTGCTTAACTGCTTTGACTGGAGTATCGTGATAGATCCAATCCTGAGTGAGTTATGTGCCAAGTGTGTGTGAGGTTTGTATGTTATTCTGTGCATTGCATTTGATGTCTAGAACTTGCCCCGTGTGTGTGCAAAGCGAAATAGTATTTTTGTTCAGTATTGGAAGTGATATAGGCGTTTCTTTGTTGAGCCAACTATGTATATTTTACCCGCCTAATTGTTATGTATCGTAGTTAACCCCGTTGAGCCTATAATCTTGTTTCTTTGGCAACCACATTACAAGCCATACCCCTTTATTTGAATCAATCATATATTTGAACCTTGTAACTTCTCGTAAGCACTGGAAATGTGATGAAATATGGAAAAATTAAAGTGTGGGGTGGTAGGTTGGTTTATTAGGGGAATAATTGAAATAAGGAGAAAGGTGCACTGTTTTGAAAAGTAAGAGTCACTTGAAAAAAAAAAGAAAAAAAGAAAAAAGAAAAAAAAAATATATATATATATAGAAAATAATTAGTTGTATTGTTGTGAAAGAAAAATATATATGTGGTGACTCTTGATGTAATTGTGCTTAAAG
>ML335525.1:0-77928 GCA_005239505.1 Nicotiana paniculata | reverse complement strand
ACTTTATGCAACCTGCTGAAGAAAGTCGTCTCCAAATCCAAACGAGATTGGAATGACCGTATGAAAGAAGCTCTATGGGCATATAGGACGATTAACCGCACGCCAACACAAGCAACTCCTTATTCACTCGTTTATGGAGTCGAAGCCGTCTTGCCACTTGAGCGCCAAATACCTTCATTACGACTAGCTATTCAAGAAGGGATCACTGATGAAGAAAATGCTCGACTTCGATTAGCAGAGTTAGAGGCTCTTGATGAGAAGAGGTTGGAGGCCCAACAAAGTCTTGAATGCTATCAAGCTCGATTGTCTCATGCCTTCAGCAAAAGAGTTCGCCCGAGATCCTTTCAAGTAGGAGATCAAGTCCTTGCCATAAGAAGACCCATTACCACTTCCCATAAACCTGTAGGGAAGTTCACTTCAAAATGGATGGGCCATATGTCGTGCAAGAAGCTTATTCAAGTGGGGCTTACAAGCTAGTTGATGCAGATGGCATGAGAATCGGACCTATCAATGGCAAATTTTTGAAGAATTATTATCCTTGAAGTTGCAATGCTCCTTAACGCATGAGCATAAACTGCATATTACTCCTGGCCCGCAAGAGTATAAACTGTGCACGGTCCACAAAAAAAAAGGTCTGCTAGGTTGAAAACCTCGAAGGAGGCGGCCTAGGCAAAAGTTAGGACATCCAAAAAATAAAGTCCGCTAGGTTGAAAACATCGAAGAGGCGGCCTAGGAAAAATTTAGGACAAAAAAAAAAAAAAAACTCACCCATTCTGAACTACGATATGACTTTATCCTCTTCACCAAGGTACGTATGCAACTTAGAGTTTCATTCTGAGTTCAGTCGCATAAGTTCAAAAGACACATAATCCACCAATCGTCGTCCGAATGAAGCACGATGGAATGTAATTCATTCAATCAGTATTTGAAAATCAAGCTGGGACACCACACTGCTGTTTAACTTTGGATCCCATTTGATTTAAAGGGGGCAAGCCGCTATGATAAATTGGTGTCTACAATGAAATGATTAATATCTTTTAAGGGGGATGTCAAGCATTTGCATTGAAGTTTGGGGATCCGTTATGCCTTCATGTTTGCCACACCTTCAAGTTACTATGGTCTACCTTCATGACATTTCAAATTCAGAGAGACCTGGACCCAAGATATTTGGTGAGAATGAAGCTCTTGAATTTCAATTTTTGACAATTAAAAAGGTCTTACAATCTCAAAGGCTCCCACACCAAGATACAAAGATTTTGGTGAAGTCGCGCTAATTTGAAACTGTCGGCATATCAGGAACCAAAGTTGACTTCGAAATATTATCTGAAACTATCCTTTCATCATTAACTTTTACATTTTGGATATGTTATAGATTTGGAAGTCTAGTTTCCATAAAATCAAACGGTTCATAATTTCGACGTTCCTACACCAAGATATAACTTTTTTGGTGAAACTATACAAATCTGAAACTATCAACGTGTCGAAATTTGAAGTTAGCTTCAAAATATTATCTGGGTCGATTCTGAAGGTGTTTGATCCTAGGTTTTGGATATGTTTTATATATTGAAGTCTAATTTTTGAAAAATCAAACTGTTCGTTATTTGGACTCTCCCACGACAAGATATGAATCTTTCGTGACAAGCACATAAAGCTGAAAACTATGCGACTAAGATAAAAGTCGGACGATGTAAAGCAAAAGAGAAGCTGACATATTTAAGCCCCCGAAGTCTCCTAGTTGAAGTCTTCAAGTCTGTCGATCTCAGAGTTGAAGTCTCCAAGTTGAAATCTTCAAGTATGTCGGTCTTCAAGTTGAAAAGTTGAAATCTTCAAATCTGTCGGTCTTCAAGTTGAAGTCTTCACGTTCGCTTCTCTTCAAGTTGAAATATTTAAGCCCTCCGTGTCTCCAAGATGAAGTCATTAGCTTAGACGGTGTAATGGTCTTCGCTTAAGACAAAATAAATCTTTGTCCCAGACGATGTAATGGTCTATGCCTCAGATAAAATGAAGTTAAATCTTCAAACAAGATGGAGTCATTAGCTTAGACGGTGTAGTGGTCTTCGCTTAAGACAAAATAAATCTTTGGCCCAGACGGTGTAATGGTCCATGCCTCATATAAAATGAAGTTAAATCTTCAAACAAGATGGAGTCACTAGCTTAGACGGTGTAATGGCCTTCGCTTCAGACAAAAAAATAAAATCTTTGGCTTGGACGGTGTAATGGTCTTTGCCAGAGATAAAGAAAGTCAAGTTTTCAAATAAGACGAAGTCTTTGGCTCAGATAGTTTGAAGTCTTCACCGCGAACTTTTCAAAGGTTTTCGTCTCGAACTTTTAAAGGCATTCAGATTTTTAAGGTCTCGTTTCGAACTTTTAAAAGGAGTATGTTTCGAACTTAGGTGCTTGTCTTGAACTTTAAAGGTGCTCGTGGAGAACTTTTAAAGGGTTCTCACTGCCGATTTTTAAAGAGTTCTACCACGAGATTTTAAAAGTCTTTGCCACGAATTTTTCCTTCTATATGCGTCTAACCTTGTTGACGAATACATCTCCATTGCTTGCAACAACAAAAAAGAAGGCAGCAAAAAAATACAAGTACAAGAAAGATGGTTACCTGCCAAGACGTTTCAGTTTCTCGAAAATTGAGTTCAAAGTATTTCTTAGAAAAATCAAGAATGACTCGGGCCATGATTTTTGGTGATAACGAAGCTCTCTGAGTCTAGTTTCTATTAATTAAAACGGTTTTCATTTCTGGCATTCCAACATCGAGATACAAAGGTTTTGGTAAAGCCGCGATAATCTGAAACTGTTGGCGCGTTAGAATGTAGAGCCAACTTCAAAAAATATTCTAGAATGATCCTGAAAGTGTTTAATTCTGAATTTCGGGTATGTTGTAGATACTGAACTCTAGTTTATGATAAATTAGACGGTTTGTGATTCTGAGAATCCTACATCAAGATATCAAACTTTTGGTCAAGTTACACAAATCTGGAAATATCAGCATGACAGAAATTAAGACCAACTTCGAAAAATGACATAGGATGATCCACAAAGATTCTAATTCTAAATTTCAGATATGTTGTAGAGCTAAAAGTCTAGCTTCTATATAATCAAACATACCATGATTTGGACTTCTCCACAGCAAGATAGTAATTTTATACCACAAGATGTGCTAGCTGTAAAAGGGTGCACCTTCAAGGCAAGAACTCTAACATGCGATTTTGCTCGTCGTCCACGATCTCAAGGCAAGGGTGCGGCTTATAACAGTCACAAAAGTGCATCTTTTTTATGTAGAATTAAGGTCGTAAACGTTTGGTTCGAGAATCTGCAAAAAGAAAAAAGAATTAAAGGAGAAGTAAAAATTCATGAAACATGTCCAAAGCCAAAACAGTGAATCCAGATTTTGTGGTTAAGTCTAAAGAATCACAGAGACCATAAAAAGGCGATTTAAGGCTCAATCTTTGGCGTAGAAATAGATTGTGAAGTGTAGTCCGCGGAGGATCAAGAATTTCTTGATTTGGAGCTTCAAACGTCGAGATACGAGCAATTTGGTGGGCGCGCGCAAATCTGCCAATGCAATATATCAGGATCTCAATTCTGCATTGAGAATATTACCTGGACAAATCTATGAGCTATTTGATAGTGATTTTCGGATAAATTGAATCTCTGCAAGTTTGCTATGCATCGGAACTAACCGTTTAGGATTCAGACACTCCTGGAACAAGTTAGGAACTTTCTCATGCAAGTGCTCCAAGCTGCCAGGAAAGTTCTATGACAAAGACAATAAAGAAAGAAGAATGTTAGCTGCCAAGAAAATTCTATGACAAGTGCTTTTTGTTATTACCGGCAAGGAATAGAACCTGAAGTTGGGTTTGATATGAAATAAACAACACAAGCTCCTTTTAAAAGCGTAAGTGAAACATAAAAATTCTATCTTGAGTTATACTCTAGTCCAACAGAGTTCTTCATTGATTGTAGCACCTAAAGGTCTAATCGACTAGAATTGCTATGTTTCACGGAATTGATTTTCAAATTGTTCGAATTCAATTTGTTTGCAAAGTGCATGCAACAAAAAAAAAATGTATCTATGTGCAGGTACTTCAAGATTTCCCTCTTAAGGTTTGACAAGTTTAAAATTCAACAAGCCTTGAAGTAGGGGCATTTGTAGGCATATAAATTTTATTAAAATTAAATCCATAAAATAATTTGGATTATATTTTAAATTCAAGATATATTGGTCCAAATAAATATTATGGGCTAATATAACTCGATTAATTATATAATCCAATATATATGGATTAAATAATTAAGTCTTAATCCATTGGGCTAGCCCATTTAATTGGGCTAAAGTGACGAGCCCACTTCATTAAGCCCAATATGTCATCTTCCTAGAGGACAGTTTGGTGCCACATGTCAAATGATGTGGCACGCCAAGTCAAACAGAAGAGCCAATAGGATTGTGCCACGTGTCAAAATGACAAGGCATGCCAAATCAAATTAAAGGGCCAATGAAACCGCGCCACGTGTGCAAGTGACATGTTTTGGCCAATCAAATGCGGCCTTGTCACACTTCAATTTGATTGGTCGGAAAAAGTTTGTTCTTATCACAACTCCTCCTTTCCACAACTATAAATAGGGGTCTTCATAACTCAAAAAAGGGACCAGAAGTTATAACAAGAAGCAAGAGAGAGCTCGTGGATCAAACGCCGCAAATTTCTCTACAAGTTTCAAGCTTCAAGCAATCAAGTTCAAGATCAAGAACGAAGAACAATTCAAGTATTCAAGATCAAGAACGAAGTCAAATCAAATACAAGGCGTTCAAGATCAAGGCTACTTGTTCGTGATACAATTCGTGGCAACAATCAAAGTGTTCGTGATGGATAAATCAAATTCAAATTCAAGATCAAGCTCAAACGCCCTTGAATTAATACTAGAAAAGTAGAATCAGAGGATTCATAGAGATTGTAACGCTCAAATTATTTGAAATCAAATACTACGATTGTTGCAATATCTTTCGGTTTTGATTTTATTTTCTCGATGCAATTTATTGTGTACAATACTCATATTTCTCCTATTTTAATTGGATAATTATTTATAAGTTTGAAAATAAAAAATAAAAAAGAAAACGTAAAATGAGAAGATACTAATGAAAAATTTATTTTTCGACCAATATAATTTTGGCATGAGTTAGTGAAAGTTTTATGACTTTTATGTGAGAAAACAAAGTTATACGACTTTAATGAAAAAAAGTTATAATTATATAATTTTTGTGTGAGATAATAAAGTTATATGATTTTAGTGAAAAAAAGTCATAATTACATTACCATTTGTGAAATTTGCCTTGTTGTCTAGCCACCCTTTTTTCCCAAGCCAAATATGGAATTATTACCTACTCTTCACCTTTACTATAATTCTTTACATTAATTGTTGGTGCAGGGGCGGATGCAACATAGAGTTATTGAGTTCAACTGAACTCAATATTTTTAATGGAGAGTATATATTTATGTATAAACTATTAAAATTACAATAAATAGTAGATATGAACTCATAATTTTAAAAATATAATGAATTTAATGTCAAAACATTTAAATATTAAATCCATAGATTGAAAAATCTTGTTTGCAGTTCAGGATGCTGACTACCCATATCAACCTTAGAGACAAAGGAGCCAAATGATGAAGCTATAAGATGGAGACAAAAACAGAAATTGCTTGTATTTTAATTCTTTTTGTCAATAGTTTCCAATTTGAAAAATAAGCCTGTATGAGGTAAAATATGTTACAACACGCGGCCATCAAAGGTGGGGACAGGTGGAACCTAAGTAGGGAGGATGAAAAATCGGACACAGCTACCCCCTGTGTCACCAGGAAATATAACGTTTGTGGCATTTAATAAGGAATATTCCACAGTATTAAAGAGTAACGACTCATTATAGAGAATTTGACATTTATATTTACCGTTACGTTTTCATCATTGCTCTTCAATAATTATCATTAATGGTGGAGCCGATTGCAATACCCACTGATCTATAAACAATAAGCTCATTGATCATTGTAAGGGGATGACTTTTCTGGATAAATCACATTACATTATGTATAGCACTTTTATACTATTTTGCTCTCTCGCTCGTTGGTCTCATCATTATTGTGCCCGGAAATCCTATTCCCGGAATCATCGAATCTGTCATTTCATTTCCATTTTGAGCTAAGTAATGTGTATTCGATCGGCTAATTTGTTACTTTTTAGATCAAATTAATTCATTTGTTTAGAAATCACGAACAAATTCAACTGTACCGTTTCTCGGGTAAACAGAATCCCGTCTATTTACTTCAAAAACAGAATTTATTTCTCATTTACGTTCTGACACAGTATAGACAAGTCGGTCTTGATTTTAAGATAGCAAAGAAAGTTAGTGACAGAATTTAAATTAATAATTATCCCTTCGAAAACACTACAAGTGAAAGGGAAAGGACTTTCACAATCGTTTTCTTGATTTCAGGGTGTCTTTTCTTTTTTGCTTTTTGCTTTTTTAAGAGCCTTAATTATATTTAATATAGCCATATGGGAAAACATGATTATTATAGTTTAAAAGGATAATGACTTGTCCTAAATTGAAATATAAATATGAGATTCGATTTTTATTAATTTTAAAAATTATTTGTATAGATTAATTAAAGTTTAATTGATTATTGACATGTGATGAGTATACACTCATACAAAAATTGTCTCGACTAATCTCAAACTTTGATTAATCTCAACAATTTTATATTTATTTTGTATCTTGATCTCTATTTTACGGTTATAATTGTTTCCCATAAACGCATTATTTATTTTCTTTTTATTTAGGTCCATGATAATTAACAAAGCTAAGAAATGATAAATTTCACCTTTCAAAACTCTTATTAGCTTAATATTCCCATATACCGTTGGGATATATTAAGATATGACTTGTTCTAATCCACTTGCTATAAAATTAATTCTTTCACAAGGAGAGAAAAATTTTAAAAGATAATTTTGCATTCATTGAATTATGTATAAAAAATCTTCATTTATTTCTTAAACAAATTAAGTCTGAGTTAAATCAAAAAGTTTTATGTAAAATAAGACAGAAGGGAGAATACATGCTTTGTGATAAAGTCTTAAGTAGTTGGCGATAGAACGTGAGCAGCAGTTACAAAAGAGCAAGAAACTAAGTGAGTGTTTGGACATAAGAAGTGTAAAATTCAAAAAAAAAAAGTGAAAATGGTATTTGAAAATTAGAGTTGTGATTGTACGAATATTATTTTAGGTTCTTTTTTAAGTTTTATGAGTGAAAATTTTGAAAAATAGCTTTTTGGAGTTTTTTAAATTTTCAAAAAATTCCAAAATTCATATTGAAGTGAAAGTTGGAAATTTTATGGCCAAACATTTATTTCGAAAAAAATGATTTTTTTTGTATGTCCAAACGGGCTCTTAGTAAGCGTTCGGACATAAGAATTGTAAAATTTCAAAAAAAAGGTGAAAAAAATTTTCAAATGAAAATGGTATTTGAAAAATAGAGTTGTGTTTGGACATGAATATAATTTTGGGTTGTTTTTGATGTTTTGTGAGTGATCTGAGTAAAAATTTTAAAAAATAATTTTTTGGAGTTTTTAAATTTTCGAAAAATTCCAAAATTCATCTTCAAGTGAAAATTGAAAAATTTATGACCAAACATTGATTAAGAAAAGTGAATTTTTCAAAAAAAGTGAAAAATTTATCATGTCCAAACGGGATCTTAATAGCCTATTTGGAATCAACTTATTTTGGAGAAGTATTTTTTCTTTCAAAAGTATTTTTCTAATTAATTTAAAAAACACTTCTAAACAATAATTAGTATTTGATCAAACTTTTAAAAAGTATTTCTAAATGTATTTTTCTCAAAAGTATTTCTAGGAATAAGTTATTTTTTATGCTTCTCCAAAACTACTCGTGGTTTTATTGAAAAGAATTTTTTTTTTCTACTAAAAGATTGTTCAAACACTTTCACTTTGAAAAAAAAAACTAATATTTTTTGAGGCCATATTTTGAATTGCAGTATGCAAAATGGTGGTGAGGCAGGCAATAATGAGTAATGATGGGTTCCTGTTGGGTTGGAATATGATATTGATGGACTCAGTGGAGCTCAATTGTTTTCCCCACTATTGAATATCCACATTAAAATTTGACTAAATTCATGGAAAAATCGCATATTTAAAATGAACGCTCCCTAACAAAAAATGACTTCATTTTCCGAACTCAAATCCAAAACGTTTATTTGAGCTTACTAGTTAAGTTGCCGTCGTGCGTTCTTAGGACACAAACTAATATTGATATTACATCAAATTACATTAATTTATTTGTACTTAAGGGTAAAAATAAAATAAAAATATGTTTAATTAATCGAGTAACATTTTAGTGTATTGATATAAGCAATGAGTGTGAATAATATTTTCCTATTTAAATAGTTAAAGGAATTGATCTTCTTTTTATCTACTTGGAGTATTTATTTTTTCATACCAAAAAAAAAGAAAGTGAAAATGGTAATTATAAATCCTTCCAATAGTCAAATAGCATACTCATATGTAACTTGTCTAAAAACTAACAATACTAGATGCATATGTTCCTATTTGAAAAATCAAACAACTTTGACAACAATATTTTCAGATGTTTTAAAGATAGTTTAACTATAAGATTATCATTTGTAATAGTTTTTCTTTAAAAAAAATTCCAGGAAAATCCGTAGCCGCAACCTTTCGGGTGTTCGCTGGGTAACCTGCTTACTATGTAATAGCTCGCAAATCATATAGGAGATGTAAATTATACTAGGCAAGCCCGTTGCGACGTATTCTGACTGAGGAACCTAATGGTGAGGAGAATTAATCCCAAAACTAAGTCACTCACCCAACCAACTCAGTCACCCTTGCGGGCATTTATAATAGTTTTATAATATGTAAATCTAATTCTTTTTTAAAATTTTAAAAATGAGATGCAATGATCTTAAACCCACCATTCTTTATAGAACAAATAACTATAGGATTTTAAAGCAAAATAAAATGAGCAAAGGAAAAAAGTGGGGAAAAAAATGAAGTGGGAAAAGGACCATTCTTTCCTCCTTCCCAAAGCTAAATGGTCCTTTTTTCCCTTTCTTTTGTCTCTTCAATCTCTGATTTAAAAAAAAAAAAAACCATATTTTGAATCCCATTTTTAATGGAAACCCATGATTAAAAGATTTATACATTCTTGATTTTTGAGTAAAGATTTGATTTTTTTGGGAAGAATGGAGTTGGATAGCATTGAATGTATATCATCTTCAGATGGTATAATAGAAGATGATGAGATCCCTTTACATCATCCACATATAATTCATTCTCAATTCCCATCTTCAAAATCACCCATTAATAATATTAACAATAATAGCAACAGCAATAATAATAATAGTGATGGCATTTCAATTCATTCTACAACTAGTGTTCATGAGCTTCTTGAATGCCCTGTTTGTACCAATTCTATGTACCCTCCAATTCATCAGGTTTGTTCCTTTTTTTCCCTTTTTAGAAACTTTGCTAAAAATTCATTCTTTTTTTTTATTTTT
Source organism: Nicotiana paniculata (assembly GCA_005239505.1). NCBI lineage: Eukaryota > Viridiplantae > Streptophyta > Magnoliopsida > Solanales > Solanaceae > Nicotiana > Nicotiana paniculata. The sequence continues at coordinate 68,345 of ML335525.1, read as the reverse complement.
AGGGAAATTATATTTCACATTCTTGATTTTGGGTTTTTGAACCTGTTTATATTAGCTTGATAGATGCAAGATTTAATTTTTATTGTTGGGTTTGTTCCTTTAAGCTTCTCTAAAAATTGCCCTCTTCTTTTGAGAAATTATATTTTACATTGTTTAGTTCTGGATTTTGTTGTTTAACCTGTTTATTGGCTTGATAGAGGCAAGATTGAAATGGTTTGTTCCTTTAAGCTTAGCTAAAAATTCCCCTCTTTTTTTTTGGGAAATTATATTTTACATTGTTTAGTTCTGGATTTTGGTTTTTTTGGACCAGTTTATTGGCTTGATAGAGGCAAGATTGAATTTTTGTTGTTGGGTTTGTTCCTTTTTAAGAAGCTTAATTAGCTGAAAATTCACCCTTTTGGGGGAAATTATGCTTCAAATTGTTTAGCTCCAGAGTTTGGAATTTTTGGACCAGTTTATTGGTTTGATTGAGCCAAGATTGAATTTTTATTGTTGGGGTTGTGCCATCTATTGATATATAGATTCATTAATTTTCTTAAAGGATAGTACTATATACGCTAATTTGGGGATATATTTACCCTTTGGAATGCTTTGATTGTTACAGGATATGTAATATTAGAAGCTCCAATATGCTAAAATTCTCTTTTTTTTTCCCTTGGAAATTATATTTCACATTTCCAGCTATGGATTTTGGTTTTTTTTTTAAACTCCTTATTGGATAGATTGAGGCAAGATTGAATTTTTATTGTTGGGTATCTTTTGATGTATAGATTCATTAAGTTTCTTGAAATGATATATTGGCTATTTTTGGGGATCTATGTACCCAGTGGGAATTTATACGTGGGGCTTCAAAAGTAGCATTTTTTGAACCCGTTTTCCACTTTACTAGAATTTTCTCTTATTTCGAGGGCATTCAACAACTTTTATATAACACCTTTCAGTTTTAAAGTTTGTACCTATTCTTTCCTGTTCCCTTTTTATGGATTAGGTGAATTGAGGAGGGGGAGCGTGAACTAGGGAGTTCGTTTGTAGTTAGTGAATGGATTAGATTTGGTTTAGTTTCCAGCTTTTGGAGCCTGGCTTCTTAGGCGGACTCCGTTAATTTGTTCTCTATTGGTAGGAGTTAGCTGAATTGCTCCTTTAGTGGTTAAGCTAATAGTGGATTCAGTTGACAGTCGTCAATTTCTTGACTTATGTGTATTTTTTCCCAAAAACTTGTGTAAATTGAACCATGCTACTAAATTTGTACGTTTGGTTTTTAGTCTCTAGTCTATCCATGGTTTTGTTTATCAGGATTCTAATCCATTTCACATTTGAAGTTGGACTGATTATAGGGAGAAAACGTAGCTGATCCCAAAAGCTAAAATAAAGGAGAAGGAATGTAGTAGGTTGAGGGCTGTTGTAAGAATATTCCAACTACATAAGATTCATACTATCGACCCCAACTAGTTGGTGATTGATGCGCATTTGGTTGATACTCTAACTGCACCTACAAATGATTAAAGATCATCTAAGGGGAAATGAGGGATGATAATTAACAAATATGACTGGCAAGAACCTCTGTAACTGTGTATTCTTTGCCTTCTCGCCGGATCATCTAATATTGAGTAGTTACACCTTTTAAAGTAACATTTTCAACTAAAAGAAACAAGCACAAAAAAGGTGTAGGGAACAAATAAAAGACATCTGGTGGAAGTTTTTCAATCGGTTGGGTGATTAAGGGTTCTATATCTATAGTATATTGGTCCAAGTCAATAAACATTAAGTATTTGGATGTTGAATTCTTTATCACGATCAATTTATATTATGAACAGAGATTTCCTATTGTGTAACAATGACAGCTCGGAGAGAAGTTCAGCATGGAGCACTGGGGATTATATATTCACAGTGGATAAACTTTCAGAGCTCCAAATTGTGATTTTCTTTCTATCGTTGTCTTCGCATTCAATGTTAATACAGGGAATGCCAAAATCTCTCACCTGTTCGATGGTTTAGAAGACTGTCGTTTTACGTGTCCGTCCAAAAAAGAGGAGTTGTTCTATGTTCATGTGATTCTTCTTGTTTGGTTAGATCAAATTTCAGAAGTACATGGTCTAGTGAGTTGTGAACTTAACCAACAGTCTGCGTTCATGTATAGGAAATCCATGTATTAGTGTGTAATCTACCTAAGATGGGGCGGGAAACATTATTTATAACCTTTATCTTTTAGAATAAGACCACTTATCATATTCATAAGGATCTACTCCAAATGGTTGCAATTTGTTGTTATGTTTTAGGTATTAGTTTGCCTTGACGTAGAGATTTTTTCTGAAGCATTTGAGACCATCTATGTCAATTTACAGAGATCAATTAGTGGTACTAGGAATTTCATTTTTGAGTATTTATGAATTTATTAAGGGTCAAATTAACTTATTTTTTAGTATTTATTGTATATACTGAGGGTAAAATTAACTTTACATTAGGAGCCTTTAGCACGGATACACAGACACACAACGGAAGGGAAGGTGCTGTGTTGGAAATGGGCAAGGATATATAGTAAGATTGATAAGAAGCTCCAATTCTGTTGCAAAAGCAATTGGTTTAATAAAGGAAATAATCTTCTTCTACTCCAACAAAGAAATATATTCTGGTGGCCATTTTCCAATTAATTTCTAGGCTGTTTACAACAGTATCTAAGCCTTGTTTATACAGGCCCTCGGCGAACGACTAAGTCAAGTTTAAAATTCTCTCAAAAATTATAATATTAAGCGTCAGCCATCAGGTAATAATTCAGTAGTGATATGTAAACATCTTTAACGCGATCCCTGGCATATTGTTAACCGTAATTATGCTTGTATCATGAAGCCTCAATTTTGAATTGAATGATAAAATTTTCAGTAAAGTCCTTTGCTTTCTTATTAGGTATGTGATCCTTTGTGATACTATGTACTATTATATAGGCTTTTTACCTTGTTTTTGTTTTACCTTGCCATCTGATGGTGACATGAATTTTAATTTCACAGCTTATGTTTACCAAGCAATGCTTCTTGTTTGTAACTATGGCTTAAACTGACATGGGTTTTAACTTTATACATTAGTAACATATTCGTAACTACAATACGGTGTGTAGGGATCAACTGAAACATTGTCGTTCATCTTGGGTAAAACATATGCTTCTTAGATGTTTACATCTTCCTTGTTTATATTGTCTTGGGAAATTCTCGCCTCATAAGCTAGCTTCTGGCGTCGAATTAGGCTTAGGTACTAGTTACTACTACCCAATGTACGGATACCAAATCAGTGTTACAACCAGGTAAGCTAAAAGTGAATACAATAAGTCATAACCGTGAACAATTATGAATTTAGTAATGCCTGTGCTAATCTATTTTTTGTTCATAAACTTAATGTATCATTTTCTATATGTTGTCGCTGCAGTGTCACAATGGACACACGATTTGTTCGACATGTAAAGCAAGGGCACACAACCGATGTCCCACTTGTAGGCAAGAGCTTGGGGATATCAGATGCTTAGCACTGGAAAAGGTGGCGGAATCACTTGAACTCCCTTGCAAATATGGCTCTGTTGGGTGTCCTGAGATATTTCCTTATTACAGTAAACTAAAACATGAGGCGGTTTGCAACTTTAGACCATACAACTGCCCTTATGCTGGGTCTGAGTGCTCAGTTGTCGGTGATATTCCTTACTTGGTTGCTCATTTGAGGGATGATCACAAGGTAGACATGCATTCAGGGTGCACTTTTAACCATCGCTATGTCAAATCTAACCCTCGAGAAGTAGAAAATGCTACATGGATGTTAACAGTAAGTTGGAAATCTTCCTTTTTTTGTGGTATTCATTAAAAGGACTTTTAGCCTTGTGGTTGAGTTTAACATGTTCTTCAAAAGTTGAGCATCTGATATCTGATCAAGGGTCTCAACATTTGGATGCAAATTTCATGCATTTACGTAAAACTTTGGCTGTCATCTGCTACATCTGTTTTGTTATTACACTCCTGATGATGCTGTTGACACTTGATAAAATGGCTCGTCATATGTGGACGTATCCTATCCATTGTTCCGTGACTTTGTTTAATCCTCCGTCCGATATTCTGCACTATTTTATTGTCAACCTTTTCATCATTTTAGTTATTTTGGCCAATCAAAGGCCGAAACTTCGTTCGCATTAGCAGTAACATCGACATCTGCAAAATTGGTTCAAAGGAGAAAGCAATTGAGGAAAATATGAAAAAAATGACACTACTTATCATTATAGTGATTTATTCATTTGTTCACTTCTCCAAATGATGACGCCCGATTAAAGTTTTGTTTGATCTCGTGGGATGATTCTGATCAAGAATTACACTCCTGCTTCTGCTGCTGAATTTTCGAGTTATAATCTCATAACTTGTATGTTGTGTTTGTTTAGGATCTACTTTTAATTTGTTCCGCAAGAGCTCAAAAGATAGTTTGACTAAAGCTAGTGTGTATATTTTCTATTACTTCTTTTCAGGTTTTCAATTGTTTTGGTCAATGCTTCTGTCTCCATTTCGAAGCATTTCAGCTCGGAACAGCTCCTGTTTACATGGCATTTCTTCGGTTTATGGGAGATGAGGTAGAGGCTCGAAACTATAGCTACAGCCTGGAAGTTGGAGGCAATGGAAGGAAACTTACGTGGGAAGGTACGCCCCGAAGCATAAGAGACAGTCACCGGAAAGTCAGGGATAGTCACGATGGGCTTGTTATACAACGTAACATGGCCCTTTTCTTTTCTGGAGGGGAGAGAAAGGAGCTTAAACTACGAGTTACTGGACGGATATGGAAAGAACAGCAGAATCCTGATGGGGGAGCATGTATGCCCAACCTCTGTACTTAATGCTAATTCGAATTCTGCTATTTTTGTTGTACCATGTGCTGAATTTTCTGGACAGAAGCGAATTGAAGACGTTGAAGATTCTTTGAAAAATGTGTGGAAAGTTTAGTTCATGTGTATGAACTGACAAGAGTTTTTTTTTTTGTTATTACTTGAAAGAGCATGTACCATACACATCTAACTTGTTTTTCCTAATGAAGATACCTATTTGTGTGCTTGTGCTATTGCAAGTTTGTGATAAGTAAAGAGACGCTTACAATTTGGTAAGGAAATAATGTCACCATTGTACCTAGGGCTTTGGTCTAACAGTAAGAACGCTGTGTATAATGTGTGGGTTAGGCACACGTTGCAGATTCAAATTTGATGGCCTGATATTTTAAGAGAGAATGGTAGAGGAGCGGCCTTATTATCCATTGAGTTTTTAAACCGTATGGCATGTGCAATTGACCCTTGGAAATTTCCGGGTTATAAAAAAGTTCATAAAGCCACCATTTGGCATGCAAAGGATACAGAGTGGCAGAACCACATTGAACCAAGGGGTGTCAAGCGACGTCCCTTCGTAGGAAAATTACAATATATTGTTAGATAATTTTTTTTATTTTATGTATATTTATTATATGCTGACTATTCTTAACTTTTCGATGCATCTAAATTTTTATATTTTGACAGCCTTTGATGAAAATTCTAGCTCCGCCTACGAACGATCTGCATTTCAAGCCATAAAACAAATAGTATTGACTAATCTACACCTCTCAACATGTGTTTGCATTATCGCCAATCTTGAATTAAAAAGAGGCTATGTAAAAAGAGAACATGGCTGGCATGAACATTATATACCCGTTTGGACATAAGAATTTTTTTCTTTTTTTCCAAAAAATTTTCACCTTTTCTCGAAATCATCGTTTGTTCATAAAATTTTTAATTTTCACTTGAAGATGCATTTTGGAAATTTTTGAAAATTTGAAAAGTCATTGCAAAATAGTCATTATTTTGCTGCAACACGAAAAGTTCCAGCATAATATACCGGAGATTGGAGCACCTGTGTATGAACTTCCAACATATTATGTTGGAATTTCAGCACACGGAAAGTTCCAGCATAATATACTGGCGAATTGAGCACCTGTGTATGAACTTCCAGCAACTTCAGCACGCGAAAAGTTCCAGCATAATATACTTGAGATTGGAGCACCTATGTATGAATTTCCAGCATATTAAATTGGAACTCCAGCACATTATACAATTTCAGCATAAGGAAGTTAATATGTAAAAAATTCGAACTCCGGCATATTATCCATAGGGTGAACTTAAGGATCACACATGGCTAGTGCGGCGTATTAATTTTACAGGAGCGACTCAGTAGGAAACTCAATAGAGAGATATTATTACAAGGCTCTCAACATTCATATATACGAGTTACATCGACATTTTTGAGAGCTAAACAAGTACAAAACCCATCTGAGAAATGAGAAGCAAATTATGTCTTTTACTTCATAAATTCGAAAAATTGGAGGTTCGGGGAAGAAAATTGCATCAGAATACGACATATAAATGGCAATTGATGAATACGACTTATAAATTTCTTAATGCGATCGATAAATAGTATTTGTTGAATGCTGCCTATAAGTCGCATTGTTGGGTCGAGTTAAGAAAAAGTCGCATTTCCAGATGCGTCAAAAAGGCATTAGCAAGGTCATTCCACATGGACCTTTTTTTTTAATTTTTCAATTGAAACATCCACCATGACGGTGGGGGTTAGGCTATATCCCAACCTGTGTACAGGAGGATATAAACCATTGCCTCCAATACAAAATGCAGATTGAAATATTTCATTCTTAAATATATTTGGACATCACAACGTAAACTACTTCCTATGTTACTATAATTTGTCTTCTGTATGAGAGGATTCTTCAAATGAGATTGTTGTATTTGATGTTACTAACAAGATTTCAATCAATAAGAATATCATGGGGCAGTATTTCAAAGTCCTTTGGACAAATGACACACTTTGTCCATGTGTCATTCAAAGAACAAAAGGTGATAATTGTTTGGCATGTGCTGACAAGACATGCAAGATTGTTACATATATTCTTGACAAATGGCAAAGCTTTTTGCCTTAAAAAAGCTTCTTCTCTTCGGCCAATTTCAGAAGCAGTAACATTTTCCCTCCATTTCCTTCAAGCACCTCTTCTTCCTTTGTTGTCCAATATTATTAGTTGTTTCCTTTCTTATTTATTTTTCCTACTAGCTGGCTGGGTTTGTAATTAAATATTTTGCTGATTCTTGTATCCTCCCTAACAGAGGTAGGCTTGTTTAATCCTGGAGAGACATTTCACACTGTTGAAATAGTTTCTTAGGACAGTTCCTAGCACGACTCAAGTCAATCCGTGTATCCGCTTACAAATAATTATTGCAATGTTATTATTGAGATTCTTGCTATCAATTCCTTACACATCATTGATGAATATAAAATATACATATATTATGTACTTAAAAATATACTATTTTAATTAAAGTATTTATATAATATGTCGATTCTCTGTTTTTCTAACAATATTTTGCAAGAGATAAGAATACCATTAATAAAGCAAGAAAATGAAAGAAACGTGAAGGTTGTAACAAATTCAACTCACAACACAAGAAGGTTACGACGCATCTTCTTCAAGATGCATTTTCCTCGGGACACATTCTCTTCACTATGTATCTTCTTCAATTAAGATCACAACATTTCAAGAAGAAATGCACTTCTATAAATAGAAGGCAACTCTCTGTGTAGGAGGGGAGGAAAAAAGGAACAAAAGAGCCACTTTATTTTCTAAAGTTTTGGTCTCTCAATCTTTCTTTCTTTACTTCTTGTAATTTTCACATTTTCTGGTAGTGTTGGCAATATAGGCCATATTATAGAAGTCTTTTCTTTTTTAAATACTCGATAATGGAGTAGTGTCTTTTTTGTTGGAATAATTGATGAAGCTTGATATATATATTTATAATAGCTTTCTCAATCTTATTACATACTTGGCCTGAGATTCTCTAGCTCCACTTTTATGTTGTGTTGGGATGCTAGATTTTAATTAGTCACGTCTACATATTTATTTCTAAGGTTACTTGTACTGATTTTGTAATTCTCACGAAGCAAAATCAATACATATTGACTAGTGGGAATTAGTAGATGGAGGGTAATATTCAGCAATCTAGCATCCCAAATCTTAATATTTGCTTACTTCAATTTTAATTCTCACGAAGCAATTGTTATAAGCAAGATCATTAATTTCTTCGTAAAGATAATCTCAAGAGGTCTTTACTATTTTTTGGCACAATTCAGGCAAGACATATATTTTGGTCTTATCATCACTATTCGTAAGTTAATTAATAATATAACCTCAAGGAGTATTATTAAACTATTTACTTCTAGTGAGCAAAGCATAATTGTATTAACAATAAGCAATTATCCATTAGTGCAATATATGTAAAAATTGAGATTTCATTATAAAAATATTGTGAAGTGAATTCAAGAATTCCCAACAATTTTTAAAATATAAATTTTCCAGAAGTTGTTTTGTTTAAGTAATTTACAAATTCAAAATTCTATTCTCTTTTCATCAATTTGGTTCTCTCAAATAGTAGATAAAATATTACAAGTTTGTAGCATAGATTTTTCAATCTCTGTGGCACGATATCTTAAACTTTACTAGAATTTGACGGAGGACAAATGAATATTTCCTATGCAAGAAGAATTCATTGAATTTTTAGCGTCGTTGTCGGGGATTGGCATAAATCTACTTCAAATTAAATATTTTATTACTAATTTGAGAATTTATTTATATGTATTGGTATCTTTATTTTTTCTTAGTATTATCATCACCTGCTAAATATTTGTATAACTATTACTATTATATCCATTCTAACGTGTTTTTTTTTAAGTAATATAAAAGTTTTTTTTATCTTTCTTTCTCATTGTTGTGTACTATTACCTACTGTTTCTATCATTACTGCGCGTAGATATAATTAACGTGTATCTATAACTCTTATTGCTATTGTCAGCAACTTCACGTCATAGTATGTTCATCAAACTCCCCATGCTTTCATCACTGTTCCATACTATTTGTACCGTCTATCTTTTCCGTAACTAATATTTATCATCACTAATTACTACTACTACTTTTCTTTTACTATTTTCTTTTAGTGCTACTATTACTCTAGGAATTAAGTTTAATTGTCTAAAAAAAAAAAGAGCTTTAATTTTCTTTTTTCTTTTTTCTCACTTAATTTATGACCCGCTCTTCTACGAAAGAGTTGACGCGTTACGATCCTGAAATTAAAAGATCTATTCGATTACACAGAAAAGAACAAACATCGTCTTCTCAGAGCGTAGCTTGTGAAGGAATGGAAAACCAGGGAGTAGAAGATATCAATCCACCCAAAGTACCACCATCAGTCCATTTAGAAGATCAATTTGATGAAGTGGCGCCAAGACCAGCAAACAGAGTCCTAAGGGATTATGCTAGGCCTGACCGTTTCAATTGTGAATCTAGTGTCAGAAAACTGAGTGACCTAATTCAAACAATTCAACAATCTTGTATCTTTACAGGAGATTCAAGTGAAGATCCACACAATCATTTAATTGATTTTCTGGAACTTGTTGAAACTGCTAAGTATAATGGAGTTCCTCCTGAAGCAATCAAGTTAAGGCTATTTCCTTTTTCTTTAAAAGGAGATTCCAAGACGTGGTTGCAAAGTTTACCTCAAGGGTCAATTACCACATGAGACTAGATGACTCAAAAGTTTTTGAATAAATATTTTTCTCCTGCTAAAACGATAAAGTTAAGGCAAGAAATATCTAATTTCTTATAGACTGATACTGAGTCAGTTTATCAAGTTTGGGAAAGATTAAAGCAATGTTAAGAAAATGCCCGCACCATGATATTCCTGAACACATGCAATTATACATTTTTTATCACGGGTTAAACCCTCTTCTAGAAATGTGATCGATGCAGCTGCAGGAGGCTCTGTGATAGGAAAAACAACAGAAGAAGCATTGCAGTTATTGAATGAAATTTCTGAAAATGCAATTCAATGGCCATCTGAGCGTGTATTCATCAAAAAGACCGCTACGATAAATCAAGTTGATGCTTTAAACACACTAACACAACATATTGTTTCTTTGGCACAAAAAAATGAATCTTTTCAGGTGAATACAAAACAATCAAGTCAGTCTAAGGCTTGTGATATGTGTGGAGGAAACCATTTGAATCATGAATTCCAGGAAATCAATCAAAATGATGAGCAGGTCAATGCAATCGGTTACAAGCAATACCCCTTTGGAAGTCCAATGGAACATAAACATCCAGGATTTCAATGGAGCAATCCAAATGGTGTTGAGAACTCTCAGAGCTTCCAGAAGCCACAGGTACAAGGTCCACCTAGTTACCAAAATCAAAATCGTGGGCAATCAAATTTCAAACCTTATCAGCAAGCAACTCCATATCAGCAAAGGCCTCAGCAAAAACATCCAAGTCTTGATGAACTTTTGTACAGATACATTAAGGTCACTGATGAAAAAATGGAAAGCCAAAATTCAGCCCTTAAAAATTTGGAAATCTAGCTGAGCCAATTAGCAAATCTTGTGTCAGAAAAAATTCAAGGCCCCTTACCAAGCAATGCGGAGAAAAACCCAAAGGAACACCTGAAGGTCATCACCTTACAATTAGGTAAGGAGCTTGATGAACCCAATACAGTCAAACAAGAAAAGAACCAGTCAGAAAAACAAGTAAACAAGGGTAAGAATGTTGAAACACCCTCTGAACCATTAGAAGATAAAGAGGTCAAAAAAAAAAAAAAAAACTTGAAAAAATGACTCGTCTCCCTGTGACAATTCCTTTTCCACAAAAATTAAAAAGAGAAAAGCTTGATAGTCAATTTGCACAGTTTTTAGAGATTTTAAAACAAATTCACATTAATATTTCTTTTACCTGTGCTTTGTTGCAAATGCCTTCTTATGCTAAATTTCTGAAAGAAATTTTATCAAGCAATAGGAAATTGGAAGAAGTTTATGTGGTAATGCTAACAGAAAAATGTAGTGCTATACTTCAAAATAAACTACCATAAAAACTTGGTGACCTAGGCAGTTTTACAATTCCATGCACTTTGGGAGGAGTGTTTTTTTTGAAAAAGCACTCTCTGATTCTGGAACTTCAATAAACTTGATGCCATTTTCTATTTTTAGAAAACTCAATCTTGGTGAGTTGAAATATATAGGTGTCTCTCTTCAGTTTGCAGATCAGACTTCAGATTACTAAGAAACCTAAGGGAATAATTGAAAATATACTTGTGAGAGTAGATAAATTTATTTTTCCTGTAGATTTTATAGTACTTGAAATGAAGGAGTACCCTGATGAACCAATTATTTTGGGTAGACCATTTCTTTCTACAGGTAGAAGAAATTATAGATGTCCGCCAAAGACAACTAATTCTAAGAGTTGATGAAGAAATGGTCATTTTTTATATCCAAAAGATACTAAGATTTTTAGGAGATGAATCATCATCTTCATGCTTTTCAATTGACATGATTAGTTATCTTACAGATAAATTTAGAGATGATCAATTAACTCCAGACTCAATGGAAAGATGCTTGGCCAAATCAGGAACCATACAAGATGATGATCCCATCATCAGAAGAGAAGCGAAAATATTGGAAAAAGATTATGAGGATCAGGAGATGCAACCAGAAGAAGTTCAACCAAAAATCAAACTCAAAATTCTCCCATATCATTTAAAATATGCTTATCTTGAGAAAGGACAATGTCCAATGATTATTTCATCTTCTTTGACTGCAGAACAAGAAGAAAGATTAGTTGAAGTCTTGAAAACACACAAAGGAGACTTAGGGTGGACTATAACAGATATCAAAGGGATTAATCTAGCTGTTTGTACTCACAGAATCCTCATGGAGGATAGCTACAAGTCAATAGTACAACCCCAAAGGAGATTGAATCCATCAATGTAGGAAGTGGTAAAAAAGGAGATTGTAAAACCTCTAGCGGCAGGTATCATTTATCCTATTTCAGACAGTCCTTGGGTAAGTCCTGTTCAGGTACTGCCAAGGAAAGGAGGTATGAAAATTATTAATAATAAAAATAATAAACTCATACCTACCAGGACTATCACAGGATGGAGAGTCTGTATTGGTTACAGACGTCTCAATGATGCTACTAGAAAAGATCATTTTCCTTTGCCATTTATTGATCAAATTTTGGAAAGAATTGCAGGGTATGAGTTTTATTATTTTCTTAATGGCTATTCAGGGTATAACCAGATACCAATTGCACCAGAAGATCAAGATAAGACAAGCTTCACATGTTCTCATGGAACATATGCCTATAGAGAATACCATTTGGTTTGTGCAACACCCCTGCTACATTTTAGCGTTGCATGTCAGAAATTTTCTCTGACATGACCGAGAAATTTCTCGAGATTTTTATGGATGATTTAACACTCTTTGAAAAAATATTTGAGGATTGTCTTTATCACTTGACTTTAGTTCTTAAGAGATTGAAGAGACAAGCTTGATTCTTAATTGGGAAAAATATCATTTTATGGTTACTGATGGAATTATTTTAGGACATAAAATCACTGCTAAAGGGATAAAAGTTGATAAGGCTGAAATTGATCTTATAGCAGGATTACCCCCTCCCATAACTATTAAAGGCATTAGAAGTTTTCTAGGTCATGCGGATTTTTACAGACGGTTCATAAGGATTTTTCAAAGGTTTCAAAACCACTGACTAACCTCTTGATGAAAGATACTAAGATTTCAAAACCACTAACTTAATTATGCCACAACAGAGAAAGAGCTACTAGCAGTAGTATTTGCATTTGATAAATTTCGTCCATATTTGATAGGAAGTATGGTCACAGTTTTCACTGATCGTGCAACTTTGAAATACCTCTTAGTAAAGAAGGATGCTAGACCTAGATTGTTAAGATGGATTTTACTTCTGCAAGAATTTGACCTTGAGATTAAAGATAAAAAAGGGAATGGGGAATCAGGTGGCTAACCATTTGTCTAGATTAGAAAATTCTCCCCTTGAGTTTAGTGAGATAAAGGAAAAATTTCATGATGAACATATTTTTTCAATCAACTCAGTAGTGACTCAACCACCATGGTTCGCATATATTGCAAACTATTTGGTTGGAAAGTGGACATCCCAAGATCTCTCGTACCAACAAAGGAAAAAACTTATATCTGATGCTAAGTATTATCTGTGGAAAGAACTTTACTTATTTAAATTTTGCGCAAATAATATCATTAGAAGATGTATACCAAAAGAAGAGATGACCAAAATTTTATATCACTGCCATGATGGAGCAATTGGAGGTCATTATGCAGCAAATCAAACAACTTTTAAGGTTTTGGAAGCTGGATTCTTCTGGCCGACACTCTTTAAAGATGTCCGGACATACGTTGCAAAATGTGATAGGTGTCAGAGAATAGCTAACATCACTAAAAGAGATGAAATGACATTGCAATCGATACATGTATGTGAAATATTTGATGTTGGGGAATAGATTTCATGAGACCTTTTCCTTCTTCTCACTCTTTTGAATATATTCTTGTGGCTGTGGATTATGTGTCAAGATGGATTGAAGCGATCCCCACAAGAAAGAATGATGCTCGTACAGTGTGCAATTTTCTTAGAAAAAATATTTTTGCTAGATTCGGCACACCACGAGTCATCATTAGTGACCAAGGAACTCATTTCATGAATAAGTAATTCTCTACTTTGCTATCAAAATATGGTGTGACTCATAAAACATGAATACCATCTATGCTCAATCTCAAGGACAAGTTGAAGTATCAACGGCGAGTTAAAAAGAATTCTTGAGAAGACAGTTGAAAGTTCTAGGAAAGACTGGTCTTTAAAATTACCGATTGGAACATCCCCATATAGACTAGTCTTTGGAAAAGCTTGTCATTTGCCAGTTGAATTAGAAGGCAAAGCTTTTTGGGAATTGAAAGCACTAAACTTTGATTTTACCTCTGCGAGTAAAAATAGGTTTTTTCAGGTTAATGAATTAGAAGAGCTGAGGTTGGAAGCCTATTAAAATGCCAGAAGTTTAAAAAAAAAAAAATATGGCATTACAAGTTGATCCGACAAAAGAGTATCAAAATTGGAGATAAGGTACTTCTTTACAATAGCTGACTCAGACTATTCCCTGAAAAGAAAAATTAAAATTCAGATGGACAGGTCCTTACACTGTTACAAATGTTACTTCATATGGTGCTATTGAGATTCAACAGATTAGTGGTGAAGACAAATTTAAAGTAAATGGTTACAGACTAAAATTATATTTTGAAGGGCAATTTGAGAAACAACCATCAGTTACTCTATTGAATGAAGAATCATGTAGAAAATAAGTCGAGTTGGCGACACTAAACTCAGAACTACATGTTCCTACCCGTAGCCATTGAGGTGAAGAAATTGAGCCTTATAAGTCCCGTATAAATTTGCATAATAAAATTGCTTAACCAATTGATCTGGTTAATATCCAGGTTATTGTCCAACCATAACATTTTATGAAGGCCTCTACAAAAACAGAGTCACATATACAAGAGTAATTCCATGGTGATCGGTATGTCTAAGTGACTGGTTGGTTAACCGTTTAATTGTGCAAATTAGTTATTGGCTCACGTAATTTTTTTTGGTTTATATTTAAACTACGACAAAGGGTCTGATATGTCCCTCTACTATCATCAATAGTTTAAATAAGCCCTCCGTTATACTATTAGGCCAATTGAGACCTTACCGTTATACTATTGATTATTTTTACCCCTATTTTAGACGGAATTCCACGTGGCAAGCTTAAACACAAATAACCCATTCTCAATTTTAACCTGGAAACCCACCCCATAATGAGCTGATCCGATTTAAAAAAAAATAAATTTCAAGAAAAAAAATTCCAAACAGGACTGTAATCAATTTCCTTGGACTGATACGATGTCGTTACCTTCAAATCCGAGCACCGGCAACGGCGGGCATAGCGACGAATGAAGCGTATGCAGCTCCTGGCGATGGCAGAGAGACAACCCAAGAAACTTCAAAACCCAAACTCATATAGTACTGTGTGCTAATCTTGATCAAACCTAAACTCATTCCCTGATTTATTCCATACACAATTACCATAGCTGACACGAAGCTCCAATACAGCTCCCCACTTAACTTTCCTAACCAATAAAATGGCCTTAAAATCAGACCCAATATTCTATTTTTTTGGCTTCTTTGTCTCTGTGAAGTTGGACATCAAGTGAAAGTGCATCTTCTTGGCCCATTATTCAATAGTATAGTGGTTCAATGACAAGGGACCCGGATCTAAAAAGTAAGTCTATGCACTTAATGATTAGAGTTAGATCAAAGGAGTTACCAGAATTCGAGATACATAAAAGTGAAGAGTGTGCAGTTGGCCATGGAAAATGGCAAAAGCCAAAGTAAACAGAATGGACAAAACGAGGAAGGGGACGATGACGAAGAGACGAGGAAGAAAATAAACGCGGGCCAATAACTAGGCCACTGGAGTTGGGGTGGTTAAACACACCAATATGTTGACGAAAGATCTTATCTCATCCAAATTGAAAAATGGAGTATTAATTAATCACTCCATTTTAAAGTTTTTGAATCATTTTTTACACGAATAGCAAGTTAGATTAAATCAATTTCCAGCAAAAGAGTTTTAACAAGTTTTAATAATAACTTTGACAAGGAAGAAGAATTTGAAGAACTTGCAAGGATTTGTGTTGATATAGTCTGTCACGGATAATAGAGGAGACCATATTTGAGAAGGGAAGAAAGGCCATATTTTAGAGAAGGGTCGGATTAGTTTGGGTAATGGGTTGAGCCGGATCTATATTAAATCTAACCGGATGATTTTGGGTTGGGTCGGATCTATTAAAATAAGGGTATTTATGTTTAATAGTATAACGGTAAGGTCTCAATTGACCTGATAGTATAACATAGGGCTTATTTAAACTATTGATAATAGTAGAGGGGCAGATCAGACCCTTTGCCGTTTAAACTAAGACCAAATGTCTGATAAGGTCTTAAATTATTCAGTCTATTACATATAGAATATGTGTGATCACAATTTCTTTCAAGCTTTCTTCTGTGATTGTAAATTTGAAAGCCAAATTTATTTTTTTATTGTCGTTGCACATGTATAATAATAATTTTTATTTTACCTCTATACGCCTTTAAATTATAAATGTAAATATTCTATCTTCAATCAAAAAATTAAATATATATAGTTATCTATCTTTTACGTGTTACAATTTTATACATATAAAAAAAATTATTAGTATGAGTTCTCTAATAAATATACAAATAATAATATTTGTATAATGTGTTGATATAAATATATAAAGATTATACTCAAAATAATATACACACATAATAAGTAACAATGCTAGCTCATTTACTAAAACAAGGCATCACGTTAATCATATTATTTATATATATATATATAAAAGAAGAAAATATCTAAAAGAAGGAAGAAAGTACATAGTACTCTGTTATGATGCGTAAAACAATGCAAGAATTTTGGGATAGAGACCATAATGTGTACTTCTTGTAATCTATCATAGATCAATAGTATTTTGTATTATTATATTCTTTTTCTTAAGCTTATAAAGTATTCTCCTTGGAACCATTTAGAATATTCAACCCTAGTCTTTTATCATATTCCCCTCTTCAACCCATTCAGCAGTAACGACAACGCACAAAAATCATCTTCTTCTTTCTTTCTCTTTTGGAACTCTCTCATCACCATTTCCAAATGGCCAACAAAAAAATACATTACCTAAAGATTCACGCAAAAATGGACGGAGAAGTCCAAATCCTATTGAAGAAAAAGGAGTGGAATTTTTTTTTCCTGAAGATGGTAACTTTTATGAAACCATAATAAAGATAATCAAGCACTATAAATGAGAATTTTTTGTGCAGGCTCCTGGAGATTTTTGCTTGGAGCTAGTTTTGGAGTTCTATAAGATTCTTAACCCAGAAAATAATGAATCTTCAGTCATGGGAAGAAGAATCAACTTTTCCCTTGAGACCATTAATCACATTTTTGGTCTTGATCAGTCAATAGTGAGTTGACGCACCTTGTGTTAGCTGCACCAGATTGGGAGGAATTCGAAGGGTAATTATGCCCATTTGGTGGGAATTGGGTGTTAAAGCCTAGTGGAGAGCGGAAGTATTTGATTGGAACTAACATTGAGTACAGAAGCAGACCATGGGTAAGTTTATAACCAGTAGGCTAATGCCAAATACTAATAATTCTATTGTCTTGTTACCCAGAGTGCTACTGCTTTATGCCATATGCACTCGTCTGTCACTTGATGTTGGAACCATCATCAATCTTAATATCAAGGCATGTGTAGATGATCCAAGTGTGAGGAGTATTTTCTTCCCTTCAACAATAACTGCTTTATTGAGACACTTTGGTACTTATCCACTCTCCCAAATGATTGTCACACCCTCTTTTATTATGATTTCCAAAGTTTTTGGAGTAGATGTGATGTAACGACCTAGCCGGTCGTTCCGAGAGTTATATCCCCATTTCCTTCATTTCTGCTTCTTTATGTATTGTTTAGCTTTATTATGTTGCATCGAGTTGGTTGGTTCGGGTCCGGAGTGATTTTGGAGTAGAATGAGACACTTAGTCTCTTATTTAGAAAGTTAAGTTGGAAAAGTCAACCGGAAGTTGACTTATAAGTAAACAATCTCGGATTGGGGTTTTTATGGTTCAGATAACTCCTTAGGCGAGTTTTGATCTGGGAGCATGTTTGGAATATAATTTGGAGGTCCGTGGTAGAATTAGGCTTGAATTGGCGAAATTAAAAATTTGGCGATTTCTAGTCGGCAGTGAAAAATTTGATATCGGAGTCAGAATGAAATTCAGGGAGTTGGAACAGATTTGCAGTTTCATTTGTGACGTGTGTGCAAAGTCTGAGGTTATTCGGATAAGGTTTAGTAGGTTTCGACATTGTTAGCGGAATTTGGAGGTTTAGAAGTTTCTACGTTTGAATCCAAGGTTAATTTGGTAATTGCTTGTTATTTCACGAGTTCCGAGGATTCGACCAAGTTCGTAAATTGATATATAACTTGTGGGTGTCTTTGATTGAGGTTCCGGAGGCCTTGGGCGTGTTTCGGGGTGAGTTTTGGGCAAGTCCGGGCAATTCCGGAACTCAGATAGGCTTTTGGTGTTTTGAAGTCGCGGACCTCAGCAGGGTTTTGCGGACCGCGGTAGGATTTCACGGACCGCGGTAGATACAGCTCAGGGTCCGCGGCTACGACAGAAATTACACGGACCGCGGTGAGGAGTGTGAAGCCGCGATGGATTTATGTGGACCGCGAAGTGGAGATCGGAGGGTGCACTATATATATAGTATTTAGGGCATTATTTCATATTTTGGATCTAGGGAGCTCGGTTTGTGGCGAGTTTTTGAGGCTTTTTCACAAAATTCATCGGGGTAAGTGATTCTAACTCGGATTTGGTTAATATACATGAATATACCATTGATTTCATCATTTAATTAGTACTTTGAGGTGAAAATTTGGGGAAGAATTGTAGAAACTTCATAAAATGGATTTTTTTGTAATTTGAATGTCAGTTCGAAGTCGGATTTTGACAAATTTGATATGGTTGGATTCGTGAGTGAATGGGCTTTATTTTTAAATTTTATAGAGTTTTGAGACGTGGACCCGGGGGGCCGGGTTTGAACCAAATTCAGGATTTTGGTCTGATTTGATAATTTTCATGTGGAATTTACTCCTTTAGCATATATTGATGATAATATACTAATTTTGGATAGATTTGGAGCATTTGGAAGCCGAATCGAGAGGCAAGATCATTGCGGGCTAGAGTTTTGTCCGGTTTGAGGTAAGTAACGATTGTAAATCTAGTCCTCAGGGTATGAAACCCCAGATTTTGAATTATTTTACTATATTGAGGTGACACACATACTAGGTGACGGGCGTGTGGGCGTACACCATTAGGGATTGTGACTTGGTCCGTTCCGTAGCAACTGTAGAGTTGCATGTTTTGATTAATGCTGTAAATAGCTATGTGTTTTGGAAAGAATTCATATAACTTGGGATGAATTCCATGTTTGGGCCTTGTGCCAATACTGCTTGGACCCTCAGGGGATCATTACTATCCTCTCACTGGTTTGATTGAAATCTACACTCAGTGGTGATTTTACCTGTTTACTGTATAATTCAGGTTTTTACTCTGTTTTGATGCACATAAATGTTGTTTTGGGCTGAGTTCCCTGATTTTACTAAAATATCCGAGTGGCTTGAGAGGTTTATGACTTAGTGAGGCCGAGGGCCTGATTTCTGAGGATATTATATGGGACCGGGCTGCATGCCGCATCATGTTTATTATAGGCCGAGGGCCTGAGTGATTTGATGCCATGATTTGGCTTGATATAGCGCTTGGGTTGAAGGAGCCCCTCCGGTGTCTGTACACACCCCCAGTGAGCGCAGGTACCTACTGAGTGCGAGTGTCGAGTGCCTAGTGCTGAGTGACTGGGAGGCATGAGTGATGGTGATATATGTCCGAGGGGCCGTTACGAGTGATTGTGAGGTATGCTCGAGGGGCTGATTACGAGTGACTGTGAGGCTTGCCCGAGGGGCTGTATATGAGTGATGTTTTGCCCGAGAGGCTGTTTATAATTTCATCATTTTTCACTCGATTTTTGCATTTGAGCCTCTGTTGAAATTGTTGAAAAATATATTTAAATAATTTTCACCGGAACTGGTTTTCTAAACGAGATAAGTTGACTAAATACTGATATGAAAGCATGTTGTACTTTACTGAGATTTCATGATGTGAAGTTATGTGTTTTACTGCTCGTCACTACTGCTCAGCCTTTATTTGTGGTTTTTATTTACTAAGTTGGTGTACTCACGTTACTCCCTGCATCTTGTGTGCAGATCCAGGTGTTACTGGAACGTGCTAGCGAGTGTTGATTTCATCCGTCGCGGATCTATCGGAGTTGGCAAGGTAGCTGACTGGCGATCGTAGCCCTGCTCTTCTACCTCCTATCTTCCTACAGATGTTTTTAGTTATTTCCAGATTGTATTGTTCTTAGTATTATTAGACAGAGATTGTAGATGCTCATGACGAGTGACACTCGATGTCGGGCTTTTCTTTCCGCAGTTTTCATTTGTTTTGAATTTTCTTATGAAATTTCACTATGAAATAGCTTGAAATTAGCTTTAAAATGGGATATCACGTTGTTTTGAGTAATGAGCCGGCTGGCCTAGTACCACGATAGGCGCCATCACGACATGGTAGTTTGGGTCGTGACAAGTTGGTATCATAGCCTAGGTTACATAGGTCTCACGAGTCATGAGCAAGTTTAGTAGAGTCTTGCAGATCGGTACGGGGACGTCTGTACTTATCTTTGAGAGGCTGTAGAACCCTTAGGAAAAATCTCACATTCTTGAATTCTTGTCGTGCGAATCCATTGATTCTAGTAACTAAACTTCTATTGTTTCATTTTCTCACAGATGGTGGGGACCCTCCCTAGCGGACAGGATGACCAACCACCAGTTAGGCCCATGAGAGGACGTGGTAGGGGTAGCAGCCGGGGAAGTTCCCGTGGACCCTCCAGTTGTTACAAATCAGGCCCCAGCCGCAGATGCTCCAGCGAGACTAGCTTATGCACCCCCTATGCCTATTGTGATTCCTGGCCTTTGGGAGGCCGTAGCTCAGATTCTATCAGTGTGCACTGGCCTGGCTCAGGCGGTCTCAGTTACTACGGCCGCAACTACTTCTCAGACAGGGGGAGGCACTCAGACTCCCGCCTCTCACACGCCTGAGCAGGTTGTCCAGGGACTTCAGACATCGGGGGTACCTCCAGCCCAGCCGGTTGCAGCTGCTCATGACTATGTATCTCTTGTTATGCCATAGGATGAGCAGCACAGACTGGAGATGTTTGGGAGACTCCAGCCTTCGTCATTTAGTGGTACTGAGGATGAGGATGCACTGGGTTTCTTGGACAAGTGTTAGAGGATGCTTCAGACCGCAGGTATTCTAGAGACCAGTGGGGTCTCATTCACTACTTTCTAGTTATCTGGGGCTGCACTTAGTTGGTGGGAGGCTTACGAGAGGCGTAGGCCGGTTGGCGCAGCGCCTCTTTCTTGGCAGCATTTCTCCGTTCTCTTTCTGGAGAAGTTTGTACCTGAGTCCCGCCGAGAGGATCTGCGCAAGCAGTTTGAGCAGCTTTGCCAAGGTGACATGTCTGTTACAAAGTATGAGATGAGGTTCTCCGAGTTGTCTCGTCATGCGGTCTTGTTGGTTCCCACAGACCGAGAGAAGATCAAGAGGCTTATAGATGTCCTCGGTTTCCAGCTTCAATTGCTTATGAACGGAGAGAGTTTTTGGTGCTAATTTTGATGAGGTTGTCGACATTTCTCGACAGATTGAGATGGTTCGTGGTCAGGAAAGGAGTGAGAGGGAGGCTAAGAGGCTTCGTGGTCAGGATGGATTCAGTGATGCTCCACATGGGGGTCAGTTTCAGCATGGCAGAGGCCGTCCTTTTAGGCCTGCTCAGTCAGTTCTCCCAGTTCACCGTGGTGCATTATCGGGGCATGGTTATCATCAGGGCCACTCATCATTCAGTGCTCTCCCAGCCTAGAATTCGTCCCGTGCTCCATCAGTTCAGGGCTCCTCTATGCCAGGTTCTTTTACCAATTATCCCGGTGCTAGGGGTTCCCTTCAGTCTCAGTCCCACGCATCAGGGAGTTGTTTTGAGTGTGGAGGGTTCGGGAATATGTGGAGGCAGTGTCATCGTCGACTTGGGGGTTCATCTCAGCAGAGGATTCAGCCATTGACTTCAGCTCCAGTTACTTCACCACCCGCCCAACCGGCTAGGAGTGGAGGTCAGTCAGCTAGGGGTCTCCCTAGAGGGGGAGGTAGATCCGATGGAGGCCAGGCTCGTTTCTATGCACTCCCAGCTAGACCAGATGCTTTGGCTTCAGATGTCGTGATCACATGTATTGTTTCATTATGTCATCGAGATGCCTCAGTCTTATTTGAACCTAGTTCCACATATTCATATGTTTCATCATATTTTGCTCATTTTCTAGATATGCCTCATGAGTCTTTAGTTACATCTGTTCACGTGTCTACTCTTTTGGGCGATATTATTATTGTGGACCGCGTGTATCGGTCATGTGTGGTATCTATTGGGGGTCTGGAGACCCGAGTGGATTTGTTATTGCTTGATATGGTTGACTTCGATGTGATATTGGGCATGGATTGGTTATCTCCATGTCATGTTGTTCTAAATTTTCATGCTAAGATCGTGACCTTAGCGATGCCGAGATTTCTGAGGGTTGAGTGGAGTGGTTCCATAGATTATGTGCCTAGTAGGGTGATTTCATACTTGAAGGCTCAGCGTATGGTTGAGAAGGGTTGCCTATCTTATTTGGATTTTGTGAGGGATGTTAGTGCAGAGACTCCCACTATTGATTCTGTTCCAGTAGTCTATGACTTTCCGGATGTGTTTCCTGCAGACATGCTGGGCATGCCGCCTAACAGGGATATTGACTTTGGTATTGATCTAGTGCGACACTCAGCCTGTTTTTATTCCACCGTATCGTATGGCACCGGCGGAGTTGAAGGAATTGAAAGAACAACTTCAGGAACTCCTAGATAATGGGTTTATTCGGCCTAGTGTATCACCTTGGGGTGCACTAATTCTATTTGTGAAGAAGAAGGATGGTTCCATGAGAATGTGTATTGGTTACAGGCAGTTGAACAAGGTCACAGTCAAGAACAAGTATCATTTTACTCGTATTAATGATTTATTTGACCAGCTTCATGGAGCGAGGGTGTTCTCTAAGATTAATTTGAATTTCGGGTATCATCAGCTGAAGATTCGGGATACAGATATTCCTAAGACAACTTTCAGGACCGGTTATGGCCATTATGAGTTCTTGGTGATGTCTTTTGGGATGACCAATGCCCCAGCAATGTTCATACATTTGGTGAACAGTGTATTCCAGCCATGTTTGGACTCCTTTGTTATTGTGTTCACTGATGACATCGTGGTGTACTCTCGTAGTCAGGAGGAGCATGCTCATCATTTAAGGATTGTATTACAGAGATTGAGGGAGGAGAAACTTTATGTAAAGTTCTCCAAGTGTGAGTTTTGGCTTGGCTCGGTAGCATTCTTGGGGCACGTGGTGTCCAACGAGGGTATTCAAGTGGATCCGAGAAGATAGAGGCGATGAAAAGTTGGCCTAGACCTGCGGAGATTAGGATCTTCCTTGGTTTGGCTGGTTATTATCGTCGCTTTGTGGAGGGATTTTCATCTATTGCTTCTCCCTTGACCAAATTGACCCATAAGGATGCTCCATTCAGGTGGTAGGACGAGTGTGAGGAGAGCTTTCAGAAGCTCAAGATTGCTTTGACCACAGCTCCACTGTTAGTTCTTCCATCAGCTTCAGCTTCTTATACTGTGTATTGTGATGCCTCGAGGATAGGCATTGGTGGTGTTTTAATGTAGAAGGATCGGGTGATTGCCTACGCCTCGCGCCAGTTGAAGACCCATGAGAAGAATTATCCGTGCATGATCTTGAGTTAGCAACCATTGTCCACGCCTTAAAGATTTAGCGTCATTATTTGTATGGGGTCCATTGTGAGATTTATACTGATCACCGGAGTTTGCAGCATCTGTTTAAGCAGAAGAATATTAATTTGCGTCAGAGGAGATGGTTGGAGCTTCTTAAGGACTATGATATCATTATTCTATACCATCCGGGGAAAGCCAATTTTGTGGCCGATGCCTTGAGTCATCGGGCAGAGAGTTTGGGGAGTTTAGCATATCTTCCAGCAGTAGAGAGACCTTTAGCCTTGGATGTTCAGGCCTTAGCGGGCCAGCTTGTGAGATTGAATATATCGGAGCCTAGTCGGGTATTGGCCTACGTGATCCCCGGGTCTTATCTTTTCGACCGTATCAGGGAGAGCTAATATGATGACCCTCACTTGCTCGTTCTTCAGGACAAGGTCCGGCGAGGGGATTCTAGGGATGTGACTATTGTTGATGACGGTGTGATGAGGATATAAGGCCGAATTTGTGTGCCTAATGTAGATGGGCTTCAAGAGTTGATTCTTAAGGAGGCCCACAACTCGCGGTATTCCATCCATCCGGGTGCCGAGAAGATGTACCAGGATTTGAGACAACACTATTGGTAGAGGCGGATGAAGAATGATATAGTTGGGTTTGTAGCTTGGTGTCTCAATTGTCGGCAGGTTAAGTATGAGCATCAGAGACCGGGTGGCTTGCATCAGAGATTGGATATTTCGGAGTGGAAGTGGGAGCGGATCACCATGGACTTTGTAGTTGGGCTCCCACAGACTTCGAGGAAGTTCGATTCTATTTGGGTTATTATGGATCGGCTGACCAAGTTCGCGCACTTCATTCCAGTTGGTACTACTTACACTTCGGAGCGGTTAGCTGAGATTTATATTCGAGAGATTGTTCGTCTGCATGGTGTCCCAGTTTCCATCATTTCTGATAGAGGTACTCAGTTCACATCGCAGTTTTGGAGGGCCGTGCAGCAAGAGTTAGGTATTCAGGTTGAGTTGAGCACATATTTTCACCCTCAGACGGACAGGCAGTCCGAGCGCACTATTTAGATTTTGGAGGACATGTTGCGCGCTTGTGTCGCTGACTTTGGGGGTTCATGGGACCAGTTTCTGCCGCTCACGGAATTTGCATATAACAACAGTTATCAGACGAGTATTCAAACGGATCCGTACGAGGATTTATATGGGAGGAGGTATATATCTCCGGTTGGATGGTTTGAGCCGGGTGAGGCTAGAGTCTTGAGTACAAACTTGGTTCACGATGCTTTAGATAAGGTGAAATTGATTCAGGAGCGGCTTCGCACGTCGCAGTCTAGGTAGAAGAGCTATGTAGACAGAAAGGTCCGTGATGTATCATTTATGGTTGGGGAGAAGGTTTCGCTGAATGTATCACCCATGAAGGGTGTTATGAGGTTTCGGAAGAGGTGCAAGTTGAGCCCCCGGTTCATTGGGCTTTTTGAGGTGCTTCAGGGGATAGGGAAGGTGGATTATAAGCTTGCTTTGCCACCCAGTTTGAGTCCTATGTTTTGGACTTCATCACGGTTCAGTTGGAGGGCGATATGACTTATGATATGGAGCCAGTGGCTATTTTGGACTGGCAGGTCCGAAAGTTGAGGTCAAAGGACATAACTTCAGTTAAGGTGCAGTGGAGAGGGCAGATGGTGGAGGAGGCCACCTGGGAGACCGAGCGGGAAATACAGAGCATATACCCACACCTACTCGAGACTCCAGGTATGTTTCTACACTCGTTCGAGGGCAAACATTTGTTTAAGAGGGGGAGGATGTAACAACCCGACCGGCAGTTTCGAGAGTTATAGCCCCGTTTCCCCCATTTCTGAATCTCTATGTATTGTTCAACTTTATTATGTTGCATCGAGTTGGTTGGTTCGGGTCCGGAGTGGTTTTGGAGTGGAATGAGACACTTAGTCTCTTATTTAGAAAGTTAAGTTGGAAAAGTCAACTGGAAGTTGACTTATGAGTAAATGATCTCGGATTGGGGTTTTATGGTTCCGATAGCTCCGTTAGGTGATTTTGAACTTAAGAGAGTGTTTAGAATGTAATTTGGAGGTCCGTGGTAGAATTAGGCTTGAATCGGCGAAATTAGAAATTTGGCGATTTCCGGTCGGCAGTAAAATTTGATATCGGAGTCGGAATGGAATTCCGGGAGTTGAAACAAGTTTCTAGATCATTTGTAACGTATGTGCAAAATCTGAGGTTATTCGTACGAGGTTTGGTAGGTTTCGGCGTCGTTTGTGGAATTTAGAAGTTTAGAAGTTCCTAGGTTTGAGTCCGAGGTTAATTTGGTAATTCGATGTTGTTTCACGAGTTCCGAGGATTCGACAAAGTTCGTAAATTGATATATAACTTGTGGGTGCCTTTGGTTGAGGTTCCGAAGGCCTCGGATGTGTTTCGGGGTGAGTTTTGGGCAACTCTGGGCAATTCCGAAACTCAGATAGGCTTCTAGTGTTCTGAAGTCGCTTACCTCAGCAGGGTATCGCGAACCGCGACAAGATTTCGCGGACTGCGGTGGATACGGCTTAGGGTCCGCGGCAGGAATTACGTGGACCGCGGTGAGGAGTGTGTGGCCGCGATGGATTTATGCAGACCGCGAAGTGGAGATCAGAGGGTGCACTATATGTACGAGATTTAGGGCATTATTTCACATTTTGGACCTAGGGAGCTCGGTTTTTGGCGATTGTTTTAGGGTTTTTCAAGAAATTCATCAAAGTAAGCGATTTTAACTCGGATTTGGTTAATATACATGAATATACCACTGATTTCATCATTTTCTTAGTACTTTAAGGTGGATATTTGGGGAAAAGTTGTAGAAACTTCATAAAATAGATTTTTTGGAATTTGAAAGTCAATTCGAAGTCGGATTTTGACAAATTTGATATGGTTGGACTCGTGAGTGAATGATCTTTCTACTTTTTAAATTTTATCGAGTTTCTAGATGTGGGGCCGGGTTTGAACCAAATTCGGGATTTTGGTCTAATTTGATAATTTTCATGTGGAATTCATTCCTTTAGCGTATATTGATGATAATATACTGATTTTGTATAGATTTTGAGCATTTGGAGGCCGAGTCGAGAGGCAAGAGCATCGCGGGCTAGAGTTTTGTCTGGTTTGAGGTAAGTAACGATTGTAAATCTAGTCCTGAGGGTATGAAACCCCAGATTTTGAATTATTTTACCATATTGAGGTGATGCACATGCTAGGCGACGGGTGTATGGGCGTGCACCATTAGGGATTATGACTTGGTCCGTTCCGTAGCAATTGTAGAGTTGCATGTTTTGATTAATGCTGTAAATAGCTATGTGTTTTGGAAAGAATTCTTATAACTTGAGCTGAATGCCATGTTTGGGCCTTGTGCCAGTTTTGTTTGGACCCTCAAGGGTATTTTATTACTATCCTCTCACTGTTTTGATTTGAAATCTACACTCAGTCATGATTTTACCTGCTTACTATATAATTCAGGTTTTTACTCTATTTTGATGCACATAAATATTGTTTTGGGCTGAGTTCCCTGATTTTACTAAAATGCCCGAGTGGCTTGAGAGGTTTATGACTGAGTGAGGCCGAGGGCCTGATTTCTGAGGATATTATATGGGACCGGGCTGCACGCCGCATCATGTTTATTATAGGCCGAGGGCCTGAGTGATTTGATGCCATGATTTGGCTTGATATAGCGCTTGGGTTGAAGGAGCCCCTCCGGTGTCTGTACACACCCCCAGTGAGCGCAGGTACCTACTGAGTGCGAGTGTCGAGTGCCTAGTGCTGAGTGACTGGGAGGCATGAGTGATGGTGATATATGTCCGAGGGGCCGTTACGAGTGATTGTGAGGTATGCTCGAGGGGCTGATTACGAGTGACTGTGAGGCTTGCCCGAGGGGCTGTATATGAGTGATGTTTTGCCCGAGAGGCTGTTTATATTTCATCATTTTTCACTCGATTTTTGCATTTGAGCCTCTGTTGAAATTGTTGAAAAATATATTTAAATAATTTTCACCGGAACTGGTTTTCTAAACCAGATGAGTTGACTAAATACTGATTTGAAAGCATGTTGTACTTTACTGAGATTTCATGATGTGGACTTTATGTGTTTTACTTCTCATCACTACTGCTCAGCCTTTATTTGTGGTTGTTACTTACTGAGTTGGCGTACTCACTTTACTCCCTGCACCTTGTGTGCAGATCCAGGTGTTACTGGACGTGCTAGCGAGTGTTGATTTCATCCGTCGCAGATCTATCGGAGTTGGCAAGCTAGATGCCTGGCGGTCGCATCCCTGCTCTTCTATGTCCTGTCTTTCTATAGATGTTTTTAGTTGTTTCCAGACTGTATTGGTCTTAGTATATTAGGCAAAGATTGTAGATGCTCCGGACAAGTGACACCCGATGTCGGGCTTTTCTTTCCGCACTTTTCATTTGTTTTGAATTTTCTTATGAAATTTCACTATGAAATAGCTTGAAATTAGCTTTGAAATGGAATATCACGTTGTTTTGAGAAATGATTCGGCTGACCTAGTACTACGATAGGCGCCATCACGATATGGTAGTTTGGGTCATGACATGTGATGAGACAGATGGTCCAAGGAGAGAATCAGGAAAGAGAAAGGCCAAGACAAGCATATCCAAATGCACAACTAACACTTATGAGGCAATTGATCCAGCAAATTGCTGTAAAGCATGATAAGGCATAAGAAAATAGATCAGAGATGATGAGCAGGATGCAAGAAACAATGGAAAGAGAGTTTCGTAGAAATGAGCATATTAATATGCAAAACACAGTGTATAATTCTTCTCTTGGGTGTGATTTTTCCAATATGATGCGTAACATGGGTGAAATTTGGAGATTTCACGATTTGCCTCTTTTTTCACTAATAAGATGGTTGGATCCTGCTACTGCACAAATGCTGTATTTTTTTTTTGTGAAGACGGTGTTTTGCAAACCCAACAAATATTACTGCTCGAACTAGTGATACCACCTAAAGTTGATGTTCCGAATGGTTCAGATGGAATGTCTGCTCAAAGCAGTAATATTTTCAAAAGTTTGCCACATCTGGAAGATATTACTACTTTTAATAATCTTGAAAGTATTTTCAGCCTACTCCTAATGTAAAAGGTAAGGCAATTGTGATTAATGAAAGTGCCCCACAATAAAACCAAAGAGGCGAAGAGAAGTCATAGGAAAAGGATCTCTCACACGGCGTAATTCATTTGGGAGAACGAAACGTTTAAGTGTGGGGGAACTTCAAGTTTTTGGGTAATAGGAAATATGCAAAAATACTATTGTTTCTTAGTGTTTATACAGTACCTAGTTGCTGTCCAGCTGGTAAGTATAAATTTTTGTTTCATAGAACCTTTGCTTGCTGACAGGTACAAGTTTTTGCTAGTATGAATAGTTGGAATATATCAAGACGCTCCTGTGTAAATTAGGAACTTTTAATTTTAAGTATTATTATTGTCTTAATTTTTTACATTAATATAGTTTCACATTTATGGACCTTTGGACTATTCTACGACAGGATGTTACTGGCCTTAATGCTCTATGCAAAAATGCCCATAGAGAGTCAGAGAATGTTCACTAACTGTTTTGCTTTCATTGTTGAAGAAAAGTAAAACATGAAAGAAAAATGAATCCAAGATACAAAAGTGACAAACATATAGTCTTATAATATAATTTTTCTGGCTTGGCTACTCTTTGTTATGAGTAATAAAAGAATGGAATGGTCCAGTACTCTGGTGGTTTTCTTTTGGACCAAAATGGACAATTTTTTGTTGATTTCCAAATGATAAACCTAGAGAAACAAAGAACACAGTGCTGATGTTTGGTTCTCTTTGGGCAGTAACTTTCTTTGAGATTTTTCATTACTTAATCTGGTAGGATTGGTTTTGTAGAGCAACTAGAGGATTATATATATCTTCTTTCCCTTTTATATCATGTTTACATCGTCCTATATTCTAATTCTATATATAACTGCATAGAATAAAATATTTTATCCAGAGACTATAATTAATGGTTGTTCTATGTAAAACTGAGAGTTGGTTTAATTATATGATTTCCTTTGTAGTCAATATTGGATTGGAAAAGTTAAGCTTTAAAGGTTACCATAAATTTTTTTTTGCTTCTGTCATGCATTATTTCAACTTAACAGTGCTTCTCGGGATAGATTTGGGGGTTGTTATAAGATGTCATTTCTTTCTCTTCGATGTTTCTTGACACGCACAAAAGCTTCTATATGCAAAGAGGTCATTTGGGCTATAAAGTCATAGACAATGTATCCAACGAGAAAGATGCATTGTTCTTCCTTGTTTAATGCACCCACAATTACACACATATATTTTCCTATAAATACAAAAATACTCATCTTTTATTTTATTCTTAATTGTTGTTCTTTTATAATATTAAAGTTTTCAAATAATTATTCGCATAGTTTCAAACATATTCTTTTCATTTATGCCATATAACTTTCAAGTTTATATTTGTGTTTTTGTGAAGGCAATAATGAATCTCCTAATCTGGGAAATATTTGGAATTAAGAAGTATTACGATCTCAACAGGTAGAATCAATAAAGTTTGCTAGAACTTTCCCCAAATGTCTATCAAGGCGAAATTATAGACAACATTGAGTTTTAAATGAAATTAGGCTTTCTTCGATCACTTTTTGACCTCTATATTTCTGTCCCTACACACACACATATTTTCCTTTAGCACCCAAACTTTGAGCCATATTGAAA
Source organism: Nicotiana paniculata (assembly GCA_005239505.1). Taxonomy (NCBI): domain Eukaryota; kingdom Viridiplantae; phylum Streptophyta; class Magnoliopsida; order Solanales; family Solanaceae; genus Nicotiana; species Nicotiana paniculata. The sequence continues at coordinate 38,108 of ML335525.1, read as the reverse complement.
AAATAAACAAAAAAAAAAGAAAAGAGAAAGGACCAGCCAATTCTTTTTGATACACCGTATTGGTTTAACCAAAGAAAGAAGATTTCTTCCGGCTATAATTAAGCAAAAAAATGGCTATTTAAGCAAGGGATGAAGGAATACTTTTTGGAGTAAAGTTTGTGTACAAAGAAAGGTGGATTTGTGTATGTATAAAGCTAAAAATAAAAAGTTATCTTGGTGAATATACTTATGGAATAAATTCTTGTGTAAGAAATTCGAACTTACGAAGGATATTTCTATTGAAAGGAATGTTGACTTAATTGGTGTTAATCATTAAACTGGAGCCATCTCTAGAGTTTATCTTCTTTGTATTAAGTAGTACTAGTTCCTTTGGTAAAATAATGTGATGACCCAAAAGGTCATCCCGTATATTTCTAGCTAATGCTGTGTTCCGAGGTCGTGAAAACCTCATTCTGTCTCACCTCAATTTGCGTGCGCAGCCCAGTCGTGTAGCCGAGAAGCCTTTATGTGAAAAACTGATAAAAATGATAATTTTGTATTAGAAATTTGAATAAAGTTGACTTCGGTCAATATTTTTGGTAAACGGACCCGGACCCATGATTTGACGGTCCCGGAGGGTCCGTAGAAAAATATGGGACTTGGTCGTATGCTCGGAATCGAATTCCGAGATCCCAAGTCCGAGAAATAAATTTTGAAAAGAAATTATTTTCTGAAAATAAAAGAGGTTTTTGAAAATGAAATTCTATGTGAAACCTGTGGTATCGGGCCCGTATCTTGGTTCTAGAGCCCGCTACAAGTTCGATATAATATTTGTGTCATATCTGTAAAGTTTGGTAAGAAACGGACTTTATCAGATGTGATTCGGACCGTAAATGCAAAATTTAATGTTTAAAGAAGTTTTAAGGAATTTCATTGATTTTTGGTTTAATTCATCGTTTTAGTGTTGTTTTATGTGGTTTGAAACCTTGAGCGAGTCCGTATTAGGTTATAAGACTTGTTTGTGCATTTAGATAGGGTCCCGGGGGCCTCGGGTGTGTTTCGGTCCATTTTCCTCATTTTTCTACTGCTGAAAACTGTCATCTGGTTTCCTTCTATGCGATCACATAGAAGGATTCGCGATTGCATAGTGATTTTCTGACTAGCCCAGACTTTTCTTCAATGCGGTCACATAGTTATATTCTTGATCGCGGAAGTTCACATTCTCCTTCTTTGCAATTGCATTAACTCAATCGCGTTCGCACAATAGAGATTGTAACGACCCGACCGGTCGTTTTGCGTTATCGGACCCCGTTCCCCTAAATGAAACTTCCCATAGCTGCTTTTTATGATTTATGACTTGCGGGGACGGGTGGTCCGAGATTCGGAGGTGTTTAGAGTGCTATAGGAACAATTGGTTCCTTAAGGTTGACTTTTAAGGCCAAGTTTGACTTCGGTCAACATTTTGGGTAAACAACCTCGAAATCGAGTTTCTTTGGTTCCGGTAGCTTCGTGTGATGATTTTGGACCTGGGCGTATGTTCAGAATGAGTTTCTGATGACCCAGGAGCATTTCTGCACCCAATATTGAAATAAAAAGTTCCTTAAGTTCTTATTTTGGTTTGGGACGTATTTTTGTGTTATCGAGGTCCGAACGGAATTCCGATATCGGGATTAGTTCCGTTATGTCATTTATGACTTGCCTGTAAAATTTGGTGTCATTCCGAGTTGTATAGGTCGGTTCGGCGCGATATTAGCGAAGTCTAGAAAACTTAAAGTTCCTAAGTTTGGTTCTTGGAGTTTTGAGGTGTGATTTTGAGTTTAGCGTTGTTTTGGGTGTTCCGAAGGCTCGAGCGAGTCCGTATTATGATTTGGGACTTGTTGGTATATTTCGACGGGGGCTCGGGTGGGCCCAGGTGCCTCCCAGACACCACACGAGGCCAAACACCAGCCGAAATAGCTGCTTGTGCACCTGTTCTGGTGTGACCGCAGGTGCAGTTGACCAGTCGCAGGTGCGGGACCGCTCCTGCGGTCCCACCCTCGCAGGTGCGACCCCCAGTGGTCTGGCCAATCCTCGTAGGTGCGGACAAAGTTCCGCAGGAGCGGAGCCGCAGGTGCGGTCTCCACTCCGCAGGTGCGGGCCCAGGCTCCACAATCCATTTCCGCAGGTGCGAGCCTTTGCTCGCAAGTGCGAGACCACAGGTGCGGTCCTCGAGCCGCAGGTGCAAAAACACTGTTCAGACAGTGTGTTTTTATACACGGGTTTAATTCATTATTTCTCATCTTCTTCTTCTTCCTTGGGGCGATTTCCAGCATTTTAGAGGGGCAAACGATTTGGTTATTAAAGGTAAGTAAATTCTACTCTAATGTTTGCCTCATGCATGAATTCCTAGTTAAGTTTAATCACATAATTAGTGAAAAATCAAGAATTGGGTAGTAGCCTAGAGCTTTCGATAATTTGAGAATTTACTCGTAAGTTTGCTATGGAATCAAGTCAAAATCGTATATTAATGATCCTTAGGCTTTGGGTGAGGGTTTCCTTCGAGAATTATTGGAATCCGAGCATGCAGGCCCGGGGTCGAATTTTTGATTTTCTTCAAGAATGGTGAATTTTGTTAAGTACTAGGAGAATTCCATGTTTTGAATATAAATTAATGTATTTATATAACTTTTGGCTAGTTTCGAGTCCTCGAGTGTAGAGTTCGGAGTTTCGTGCGCGTTCTCGGTCCAGGGAGTAAATTCGACGCAAGGTGAGTCTCCTTTCTAACCTTGTGAGGGGGAATTGTCCCCCTAGGTGATTTAAATGCTATATGTGATAATTTGTGGGGGCTACGTACGTACAAAGTGACGAGAGTCCGTACGTAGCGACTATTACTATTATGTCCGAGTAGTTAGGCCCACATCATGCCTTGTGTTTTGCTTGATATAAACTATATGCTTAATGACTTAACGGTACATGTTGCTTATTTCCCCGAAGTTATGAAATTTGAGAAAACCTTGTAAGAAATTGCTCACTGACAAGTATTCTCTTTTAAAAAGGAATAATGTATGTGCATGTGACCGCTTCGCAATTTACATTCCGCGAGCGGAGTGTGATTTCCCCCACTCTTATGGGAACGGGCCGTACGCCACGGCGGATTGATAGATTGCACTTTTGGTACGGGCCGTTCAATCCTCGACAGTGCGTAGAGAGGTTGAGAGACGCACATTTGGTACGGGCCGTTCGATCCTCGGCAGTGCGTAGAGAGGTTGAGAGATGCACTTTTGGTATGAGCCGTTCGATCCTCGGCAGTGCATAGATGTGAGTACTTTGTGGAGAGGTGCACTTTTGGTACGGGCCGTTCGATCCTCGACAGTGCACGAGCTTGACTACCTTATGACTCCGGGCGGTTGTCCTTACCCTGCATGCGTATGGTTTATTTGCTGCTAAATTCATGGATATTGATCTGTCAGATATTTGGGGAAAAAGTGAAGTGGTAATTATTTTATTTATTCCCAGTATTCTTCCTGGATTTCAGTATCTTACATATATACTTGTTGCTTCATTGTCTTTACATGCCTACTGTTTCCATTATATCCTGTTAAATTATATTGTTGGACCTTAGTGAGTGTCATGTCTACCTCTCGTCACTACCTCTTCGAGGTTAGGCGGGATACTCACTGGGTACATATATATATTTATGTACTCATGTTGCACTGCTGTACTTAATTGTACAGGTTCTGAGGTTGGTGTTTCTGGTTATCCGACCGGAGCTTGACATATATTCTGGACCTAACTCCACGGTGAGCTGCCTCCCTTGGCGATTCGCAGCAGTGCTATGGAGTTATCTTTTGTTGTTTCTGTCTACTTCTCTCAGACAGTAGTACAGTTTGTATCCTCTTTTGTATATTCTACTAGTTCGCCCGTTGACTTGTGACACTAGTTCCTGGCACGCACATAGTAGACTCTTTATTTTGGGACTGTATATATTGGATCATGATCATTTTGGCTGTATTTACTTAAGCTGGTTAATGTTTCCTCTTTTATTTAAATGATCTAAGCTTAAAACTTTGGGAATATGTGGGGTTGGTATGTTAAATAAGGAAAATCTCACTAGTAAGCAGCTGTTGGCTTGCATGACTCCGGTGTTGGGCGCCATTTTGGGTCGTGACAACATGGTATCAGAGCACTAGGTTCACGTAAGTCTCACGAGTCACGGGCAAACCCAGTAGAGTCTTGCAGATCGGTACTGAGATGTCTGTACTTATCTTCAGGAGGTTACATGGTGTTAGGAAACCTCTATTTGTTCTTATTCTATCGTGAAGCCGATGATTTACTAAATTCATTCTTCTATTCTCTCACAGATGGTGAGGACGCGTGCATTTGATGTTCCAGAACCGGGAAGGGCCGCCACCCGAGGCCGCGGCAGAGGTCGGGGGAGGGCACCGGCCCATGGTAGGGGACGAGGGCGTCCCAGAGCTATTTCGGTCCCGCCATCAGAGGACCCTATTATAGAGGAACAGGATGAGGTGCCTTCAGCAGATCCTGGACCAGTTGACCTTATGACGGCGCCATGCTTCCATGCAGTCCTGGGCCGTATGATGAGATTTATGGACACTATGTCCCAGTCTGGTTTATTTCCAGCAGATCCTGCCACTTATCAGGCGGGAGGGGGAGCCCAGACCCCTACTGCGCAGGCCTCAGGACCAACATCAGCATTACATCACACCCTGGGTACACTGCCCGTAGGTGGGGCGCAGCCTGTAGTAGCAGCACAGGAGCCCAGACCAGCTGCGGATGGCAATCAACAGAAGATGTTAGACAGATGGACTCGATTGCGCCCTCCAGTATTCGGGGGTGAGCGAGGTGAGGATGCCCAGGACTTCATTGATAGGTGCAGGGATAGACTTCACAATGTGGGGATCCTAGCGTCCCATGGAGTGGATTTCACCACATTCCAGTTAGAGGGCAGAGCTCGCAAGTGGTGGCAGTCTTATATTCTCAGCAGGCCAACAGGGCATCCTACCGTCACTTGGGAGCTGTTCACGCAGATGTTCTTGGACATATATATTCCACTCTCTGAGGGGGAAGAGCTGCAGGGTCAGTTTGAGCGGTTAGAGCAGGCGCAGATGTCCGTTACAGATTATGAGGCCAGATTTTCAGAGCTGTCACGCCATGCTCTTATGATATTGCCACCGATGCAGAGAGAGTGCGAAGGTTTGTAGCAAGGTTGCATCCAGGTATTAGATACACCATGGCTCGAGAGGTGGAGATGGGTACCCCTTATCAGCTCGTAGTGGAGATTGCTCGCAGGATCGAGGGTTATCAGTCGAGGAGCAGGGAGCAGGGTCAGCAGGACAAGAGGGCTAGGTTCTCAAGAGATTTCAGAGGCACCCCAGCTAGGGCCAGGGGTCAATATAACAGTGGTCAGCCCAGCAGGCCTTTATGTTCAGCACCTCTACCACCTCCCTGAGGTGTTCCAGCGAGGCCTCATTTAAGCGCCATGCCAGAACGTTCCTACCGTCCTCCAGCCATTCAGAGTTCACACAGTGGTTATTCTAGTCATTCGAGATCCTCCGATCCTTATTTCAGTGCTATTCTTGAGGGCTCTCATCGCCCTCCGGCCTTTAGGGATATTCTTCAGGGTAGCAAACTATGCCACCTGGGAGTTGTTATGAGTGTGGAGAGCCAGGTCATATGAGGAGGCAGTGTCCCAGGTACCGGGGCAAGGCGGTACAACAGGGCTATCAGCCTATGGGTCCGGCACCAGCAGTCCGACCACCTAGAGGTGGAGGACAGGTCGGCAGGGGTCGTCCCAGAGGTGGAGGCCAGTTAGGGGGTGGTCAGGTAGCTCCTATTCACTCCGGTGGGGCTCAGTCTTCAGGTGCTCCAGCCAGGTTCTATGATATTCCGGCCAGATCAGATGTAATGGCCTCAGACGCCGTGATCACAGGTATTATCTCAGTATGTGGAAGAGAGGCTTCAATATTGTTTGATCCAGGATCCACTTATTCATATGTTTCAGCCCTATTTTCTCCTTTTCTGGATGTTTCTCGTGAGTCCTTGGGATCTCCTATATATGTCTCCACTCCTGTGGGCGATTCTGTGATGGTAGACCGGGTGTATCGGTCTTGTGTGATCCCCTTCTGTGGGTTCGAGACCAGAGCTGACCTTTTATTGCTCGACATGGTTGATTTTGAGGTTATTCTAGGCATGGATTGTTTATCTCCTTATCACGTCGTGCTTGATTGCCATGCCAAGACAGTTACTTTAGCCATGCCCGAGTCGCCTAGGCTGGAGTGGAGGGGTTCTTCAGTTAGTGCAGCCAGCCGGGTTATTTCATTCTTCAAGGCTCGACATATGGTCGAGAAGGGTTGTCTAGCCTATTTTGCTTATGTGCGGGACACCACCGCCGAGTCTACGATGATTGACTCAGTGCCAGTGGTTCGAGAGTTTGCGGATGTATTTCCTTCGGATCTTCCGGGCATGCCTCCGGACCGTGATATTGATTTCTGCATTGATTTAGCTCCAGACACCCAGCCTATATCCATTCCTTCGTACTGTATGGCTCCGAAAGAGTTGAAGGAGTTGAAGGAGCAGCTTGAGGATTTGTTAGCTAAGGGGTTCATCAGGCCGAGTGTATCGCCGTGGGATGCTCCAGTTCTATTTGTGAAGAAGAAGGATAGATCTATGCGGATGTGTATTGATTACTGCCAGTTGAACAAGGTTACCATGAAGAACAAGTATCCCTTGCCGTGCATCGATGATTTGTTTGACCAGTTGCAGGGTGATCGTGTGTTTTCTAAGATTGATTTGTGATTGGGGTATCGTCAGTTGAGGATTCGGGCTTCAGATGTTCCGAAGACTGCTTTTCGTACGAGATATGGCCATTATGAGTTCCCGGTGATGTCCTTTGGCTTGACTAATGCCCCAGCAACATTCATGGACTTGATGAATAGAGTGTTCAGGATGTATATTGATTACTTTGTCATTGTCTTCATTGATGACATTTTGATTTACTCACGTAGCCAGGGGGGGCACGAGCAGCATTTGAGAGTTGTGCTCCAGACCTTGCGAGAATAGAAGCTATATGCTAAGTTCTCCAAGTGTGAGTTTTGGTTGGATTACGTGGCATTTTTGGGGCATGTGGTATCCGGAGAGGGTATTAAGTTTGATCCTCAGAAGATCGAGCCAGTTCAGAGTTGATCGCGTCCTACTTCAGCTACAAAGATCAGGAGCTTTTTAGGCCTAGCAGGCTATTATCGTCAATTTGTGGAGGGTTTCTCTTCTATTGCAACTCCATTGACTAGATTGACTCAGAAGAATGCCCCATTTCGATGGTCTGACGAGTGTGAGGCGAGCTTTCAGAAGCTCAAGACATCATTGACCTCAGCGCCAGTTCTAGTATTGCTTTCCGGTTCTGGGATGTACACAGTATATTGCGACGCTTCATGCGTTGGTTTGGGGTGTGTGTTGATGCAGGAGGGGAGAGTTATTTCTTATGCTTCACGCCAGCTGAAGGTTCATGAGAAGAATTACCCGTTGCACGATTTGGAGTTGGCGGCGATTGTTCACGCTCTTAAGATTTGGAGGCACTATTTGTATGGAGTGTCCTGTGAGGTTTATACAGACCACCGTAGCTTGCAACACTTGTTCAAGCAGAAGGATCTTAATTTGAGGCGGCGCAGATGGATTGAGTTGTTGAAAGATTATGATATCACCATTCTTTATCACCCGGGCAAGGCAAATGTGGTAGCGGATACTTGAGTTGTTGACTCCCTTGCCGGTATGGTATGATTTCTATTGTTAATGATACTGTGTGCGTTGTTGACTCCCTTGTCGGGATGTTGTGATTTATGGTTCTTATTGTTGGTTTCCCTTGTTAAATTGTTGTTTATGTTATTTAGCACGAGGGGACATTCCGTGCCATGTTTATGTTATTTTAGCACGAGGGGACATTCCGTGCCATGTTTATGTTATTTTAGCACGAGGGAACATTCCGTTCCATGTTTATGTTATTTTAGCACGAGGGGACATTCCGTGCCATGTTTATGTTATTTAGCATGAGGGGACATCCCGTGCCATGTTTATGTTATTTTAGCACGAGAGGACATTCCGTTCCATGTTTATGTTATTTTATCATGAGGGAACATTCCGTGCCATGTTTATGTTATTTTAGCACGAGGGGACATTCCGTGCCGTGTTTATGTTATTTTAGGGGGAGGGGACATTCCGTGCCGTATTTATGCATTATTATTTTTGTTGTTCCGGTTTGCTATTTACTGCACTTGTTTAAGAGTTAATATTCCATTGGGTTAATTTGGATATTCATACTGATCTCTTACTGCATTCATTGACAAGACTTGGTGTTCCTCCTGTATTGTATGGCAAGTTTTGAGTTACGGACTGAGCTCCGATAGATTTATCTTGAGGAAGTTATGATTATGAGATTTTATTGGAAAGTATTATCGAAAAGTAATGGTTTCGAAATGATTATATTTGAATGATTTTTACATCGAAGGTATATTTGAGAGGCATTCGTCTTGCACAAAATGATATTTGGAAGTCATTTATTTGGGAAAACATCGTAGGAAATTTAAACAGTGAAATATAGATAAGCAATGATAAACAAGATTAATGGAAACATGAAGAATTAATAACAGAAAAGATCCCTCGGCTCAGCACAACATATATCTCAACAGTAAATATGCAATGCAGTACAAGGGGAAAGCTCCCGAATCTCAGTCTGTAGTCCCAATTTAAATATACTATACAGTACAGAGGGAAAGGTCCCGGATCTCGGTCCGTAGTCCCAATTTAAATATGCAATACAGTACAGGGGGAAAGCTCCCGGATCTCGGTCCGTAGTCCCAATTTAAATATGCAATGCAGTACAGGGGGAAAGCTCCCAGATCTCGGTCCGTAGTACCAATTTAAATATGCATTGCATAAGTATGTCGGATACGGCTTAATTAAATAGTTCAGAAAAAACAACAGGCAAGAATAAAGTAAAACTACCTAAGCATGGTGAACCTAGTAGAAAATAAGAGGAATCAAGTAAGGACAGTTATTCTTAAGCTAACTACTCAGTTAAGACAGGAAACAGTAATATAGGAATGAAAATGAGTGATGCCATGGAAGGAAAAGTGGAATTTTAGCAACAATGACCCGTGTACGTACTCGTCACCTCACGTACACGACGCCCACGTAACAAAATCAGTATGAAAATGCCTAAGGGGAAATCCCCAACATAGAGTTAGGCAAGCCACTTACCTTGACTGCGCTAATCAACTCAATACCACGCTCTTACCACGAGTATCCAACTCTGGGTGGCCCAAATCTAGTCAATTCGATTGCATAGTGTAAACATCATTTCAAGGAAACAAATTAACTAATACGTTCGAAGCTAATATGCGAAATTAGGAAATTTGCCCAAAACGTACCCCGGGCCCACGTCTCGAAAACGGATAAAAATTACAAATTCTGAACACCCACTCACTCACGAACTCAAAATCATCAAAATCCGACGTCTAAATCTCCCTAAATCCTCAGATTTCTACTTGGGGAAGTTTCATCCCAATTTCATGGTTTTTCATCCAAAATTCATTGATTATATTGAGGAAATTGATAGAGATTAATGGTATACAAGCGAATTAAGGTTAGGAAACGTTACCTATGAATCTCCCCTTCGAAACCCACTGAAATTGCCAAAACCCGAGCTCTAAATCACTTTTGGAGTTATGAATTTCAAACCCTCGGAATTTTGTATAAACAACCCAGGGATACCGCACCTGCGACTTTTGGACCGCACCTGCGGAAAATCCATCACAGGTGTGGAAAGTCACTTAACACGGCTGGGGCCGCACCTGCGGTCCCGCACCTGTGGAACACAGACCGTACCTGCGTCCACTAGAAGACCGTGCCTAAATTCCGCATCTGCGAGCCCCAACTCCGCACCTGCGGTTCCCCATCCGCAGGTGCGGAACACCAGAACCAGCAATGGTTCAGCTGTGTTCCAAGTTCCAAAATCACCCGTTGAGCCTCCGAAACACCCCCGAGACCCCCGGGACCTCAACCAAACTTACCAACCAGTCCTAATACTTCATTCAAACTTAGTCGAGCCTTCAAAACACATATCATAACATCAAAATCATCAATTATGCATGGATGCCGAAACGCGTCAAAACTCATCCGAATGACCTCAAATTTTGCACACAGGTCATAAATGACATTACGGACCTGCTGTCGCTTTCGGAATTCCATTCTGAGTCCGATATCAAAATTTCATCTATCGGCCGAAATAGCCGAAATTCTAACTTTCGCCAATTCAAGCCTTAATCTACAACCGACCTCGAAAACACATTCCGAACACGTTCCTAACCCCGGAATCACTCAACGGAGCTAACAGAGTCGACGGAATTCCATTCTGGATCCATCTTCACACAACTCTAGCTACGATCTGATTTCAAAGGCTAAAATCCACATTTAAGGACTATGTGTCAAAAATCACTCTGAATTTTACCACTCAATACTCCGACAAGTTTCAATAACATAAATAGACATGGAAGAAGCAGTTATTAGGGGATCGGCGCTAACTCTCAAAATGACCGACTGGGTCGTTATATTCTCCCCCTCTTAAGAAAATTGTTCGTCCTCGAACGAGTATAAAGACATACCTGAAGCTGTGAAAAGATGAGGGTACTGACTCCGCATATCCTGCTCGGTCTCCCAAGTCGCCTCCTCGACTGGATGACCCCTCCACTGAACCTTGACTGAGGCAATATTCTTCGACCTGAACCTTCTGACCTGTCTGTCCAGTATAGCTACAAGCTCCTCAACATATGATAGATCCTTGTCCAACTGGACTGAGCTAAAATCCAAAACATGAGTTGGATCACCGTGATACTTCCAGAGCATGGAAACGTGGAATACCAGATGAACTCCTACTAGGTTGGGAGGTAAAGCCAACTCATAAGCGACCTCTCCAACCAGCTGCAACACCTCAAAAGGGCCAATGAACCTCGGACTCAGCTTACCCTTCTTCCTGAATCTCATGACGCCCTTCATAGGCGATACCCGAAGCAAAACCCGATCACCAGCCATAAATGCCAAGTCACGAACCTTCCGGTCCACATAACTCTTCTGCCTGGACTGAGCTATGCGAAATCTCTCCTGAATCACCTTCACCTTGTCCAGGGCATCCTGAACCAAGTCTGTACCCAACAATCGGGCCTCGCCCGGCTCCAACCATCCCACTGGAGACCTGCACTGCCTACCATACAAAGCCTCATACAGTGCCATCTGAATGCTGGACTGGTAGTTGTTATTATAAGAAAACTCTGCAAGAGGCAAGTATCGATCCCATGACCCTCCAAAATATATCACACAGGCACGGAGCATATCCTCGAGAATCTGAATCGTGCGCTCGGACTGCCCGTCCGTCTGAGAGTGAAAAGTTGTACGCAACTCTACCCTGGTGCCTAACTCCTGTTGAACGGCTCTCCAGAACCGTGAAGTGAACTGTGTACCTCTGTCTGAAATTATAGATACTGGGATACCATGGAGGCGAACAATCTCTCTAATATAAATCTCAGCCAACCTCTCAGATGAATATGTAGTCAGCACTGGAATGAAATGGGCTGATTTAGTCAGCCGATCCACAATCACCCAAATAGCATCATGCTTCCTCAAAGTCCGAGGAAGTCAAACCACAAAGTCCATGGTGATCCGCTCCCACTTCCACTATGGAAGCTCAATCTGCTGAAGCAACCCTCCCGGTCTCTGATTCTCACATTTGACTTACTGACAGTTGAGACATTTGGCTACAAACTCCACTATATCCTTCTTCATCCTTCACCACAATTAGTGGTGTCTCAGATCCTGGTACATCTTCGCGGTACCCGGATGGATGGAATACCGCGAACTATGGGCCTCATCAAGAATCAACTCCCAAAGCCCATCCATATTTGGCACACAGATACGACCCTGCATCCTCATCACGCCAACATCACCTATAGTCACGTCCCTGGCATCACCCCGCCGGACCCTGTCCTAAAGAACCAGAAGGTGGGGATCATCATACTGGCGCTCTCTGATGCGGTCATAAAGAGAAGACCGAGCAACCATACAAGCTAACACCCGGCAAGGATCAGAAAGATTCAATCTCACGAACTGACTGGCTAAGGACTGAACATCTAAGGCTAGAGGCCTCTCAACTGCTTGAAGATATGCCAAACTCCCCAAACTCTCCGCCCGACGACTCAAGGCGTCGGCCACCACATTGGCCTTTCCCGGATGGTATAGTATAGTGATATCATAGTCCTTTAGAAACTCCAACCACCTACGCTGACGCAAATTGAGATCCTTCTGCCTGAATATGTGCTGCAAACTCTGGTGATCCGTGAATATCTCATAGGGAACACCATATAAATAATAATGCTATATCTTCAGGGCGTGAACAATCGCTGCCAACTCGAGATCATGAACAGGGTAGTTTTTCTCATGCACCTTCAACTGCCTGGATGCGAAGGCAATCACCCTACCGTCCTGCATCAACACCGCTCCCAGGCCAATCCTCGAAGCATCACAATAGACTGTATAGGACCCGAAACCGGTAGGCAATATCATCACAAGAGCTGTAGTCAGGGCTTTCTTGAGCTTCTGAAATCTCTCCTCGCACTCCTCAATACATATGAAAGGGGCACCCTTCAGGGTCAGTCTGGTCATGGGCGCTGAAATGGATGAAAAATCCCTCCAAAAAATAGCGATAATACCCTAGCCAAACCGAGGAAACTGCGGATCTCAATAGCTGATTACAGTCTAGGCCTACTCTGCACTGCCTCTACCTTCTTCGGGTCTACCTTGATCCCATACGAAGATACCACGTGGCCTAGGAATGCCACAGAATCAAGCCAAAATTCACACTTAGAAAATTTGGCATACAACTTCTTTTCTCTCAAAGTCTGAAGCACGGTCCTCAAGTGTTGCTCATGATCCTCCTGGGACCGAGAATATACCATAATGTCATCAATGAAAACGATGATGAAAGTATCAAGATAAGGCCGAAATACGTTGTGCATCAGGTGCATAAAGGTTGCTGGGGCGTTGGTCAGCCCAAATGACATAACAAGGAACTCATAGTGGCCATATCTGGTCCTGAAGGCAGTCTTCGGGATATCCGGCTCCCGAATCTTCATCTGATGATAACCCGAACGTAGATAAATCTTGGAGAACACCCTAGCACCCTATAACTGGTAAAACAGATCATCAATGCGAGGTAATGGGTACCTGTTCTTCACGGTCATCTTATTTAGCTGTCGGTAGTCAATACACATACGCATCGAACCATCCATTTTCTTCACAAACAACACCGAAGCACCCTAAGGTTATACATTGGGCCTGATGAAACCTATTTTAAGAAACTCTCTGCAACTTCTCTTTCAACTCCTTCAACTCAGGAGGAGCCATGCGATAAGGAGGAATGGAAATGGGTTGAGTGCCCGGCAATAAGACAATGCCGAAATCAATGTCTCTATCGGGCATACCCGGAAGATCAGCTGTAAACACATCAGGATAGTCCCTGACAACTGGAACTGACTCAACTGTAAGGGTATCAACACTAACATCTCTCACATAAGCCAAATACGCATCACACCCCTTCTCGACCATCCGCTGAGCCTTAAGAAAAGAAATGACTCTGCGGGGAGTATACTCTAAGGAACCTCTCCACTCTAACCTCGGTAATCCTGGCATAGCCAGTGTCACCGTCTTGGCGTGACAATCAAGAATAACATAGTAGGGAGACAGCCAATTCATACCCAAAATAACATCGAAATCTACCATGCTGAGTAATAGTAAGTCAGCCTTGGTCTCAAAACCACTAATAACAATAAAGCACGACCGAAATACGCGGTCCACAATAAGAGAATCTCCCATAGGAGTAGAAACATATACGGGGGAACTCAAAGAATCCCGAGATATCCCCAAATGTGAAGCAAAGTAAGAAGATACATATGAGTAGGTAGAACCTAGATCAAATAACACAGATGCATCCCTATGACAAGCAGGGACAATACCTGCGATGACCGAATCTGAATCAATGACCTCTAAGCGGGCCGGGAGAGCATAATATCTAGCTTGGCCTCCCCCTCTAGGGCAACCTCGACCTCCCCGACCTCCACATTGAGCTGTCTGAGAAGGTGGGTTAGCAGCTGGGGTTGGAAGAATAACTGGAGGACCCGGTGGAAGACGTGGAACCTGATAAGTCTGAGGTGGTTCACCCCTCCTAGCTCTGGGGAAATCTCAGATCACATGACGAGGGTCATCACATCAAAAACAACCCCTCGGAGGACATGGCGTCTGCTGCTGACTCTGAACTGGCCTGCTGGACTGGCCAGTGATAGAACCTCAAGCAGGAGGCACATGAGATACTGGTGGTGCATAATAAGGCTCCTGAGGTCTAGGAGGAGTTGGAATACCACTGGCTGCTGGAAAGGCTGAATGAATGGGGCGACTCACAAAACTCCTACCATAGCGTGCAACTGATGCACGAAATCCTGAAAAATGACCAGTTTCTCGAGACCTCTTGGCCTCTCTCTCCTCCCTGTCCCGGGCTAACATACTCTAAATCCTCCGAGCAATACTCACGGCCTGCTGGTAAGTGATATCTGTCTCCAGCTCTCTGGCCATGCTGGTCTGAATACTGGGGTGGAGTCCCTCGATAAAGCGTCGAACCCTCTCTCTGACAGTGACAGCCAAAGCTGGTGCATGACAAGCCAAATCGCTGTAACGGACTGCGTACTCTGACACAGTCATGGTACCCTGGCGTATCTGCTCAAACTTCGCACGCCAAGCATTCCTGAGGCTCTGAGGAACAAACTCAAATAAAAACATCTCAGAGAACTGAGCCCAAGTAAGTGAGGCTGCCTCATCCGGATTACTCAGATCAAAAGCACGCCACCACTGATAAGCTACTCCCCTCAGCTGGAAAGCAGTGAAGGAAACCCCACTCGTCTCCACGATACCCATAGTGCGGAGAATGCGATGACACTCCTCAAGAAAACCCAGAGCGTCATCTGAAGCTAATCCGCTGAACTCAGGTGGGTGGTACTTCTTGTAACTCTCAAGTCGGAGTTGCTCTACCTCAGGTACAACTACCCTAGCCTCATGTTGAGCTGGAGCTGCAGGGGGCATAGGAATGTACTCTGGAACCTGCCCAATATGAACCCTCTGCTCAGGAGCACGGGCTGCGAGAGTCTGTATCCCTCCCCCGGCCTGGGATATAGCTGGAGCTATCGGAAGTAGTCCGTCCTGAGACAGTGTATTGAAGGCACTCAAGAACTGAGCCAATGTCTCCTGGAGGGCTGGAGTAATAGTAGGGACCTCCTGTGCCCCTCCAACTGTGGCTGCTGGGGGCTCCTCTGCCTCTACTCTAGCCGGTGCTCGGGCTGCACCGCGTGCTCGTCCTATGCCCCGGACCCTACCTCTGGTGGCTCTGACTAGGGGCTTGGGTACCTAGTCATTGGTACGTCCGGTACGAGTACGAACCATCTGTAAGCAAGAATAGAATAAAGTTTACGAATTTGATGGCAGTAACTAGCACGATAAGGAATTCCAAAGAATTTGATTGTTCTTAACAGTTACATAGCCTCTCGAAGATAGATACGGACGTCTCCGCACCGATCCACGAGACTCTAATAAACCGGCTTGTGACTTGTGACTCTTATAAACCTAGACGCTCTGAATTCAACTTGTCACGACCCGAATTACCCTTCGAACGATCTCGTGACGGCACCTAGTCTCTACGAATAGGTAAGACTAAAATTTGCGGAAAATAATACAAAACAATAATAGAAACTGTAAAGAAGAAGCAATACTATAAATATTTGCCGCTCGACATTTACAGCTTTTACTTTCCCAAAACCCGGAATGTCACAAAGTCATAAACTCTGAACTACTGTAGCTCTATACAAAGGAATAAGGAAAATGTATCTATATATCTCCTATATCTATACTGGAGTGGAAGGGGACTTATGAGATTCTGCAGACGCGGCAGGATTACCTCGCGATCTCCTGAACAGCTACTAGGGTACTTCTCGCCACAGTGATGTGTGCTGGTACCTGGATCTGCACATGGGAAAACCATGCGCAGGAAAGGGCGTGAGTACTCCACATTCGGTACTCAGTAAGTGCCAAGCCTAACCCTAGTCAAGTAGTGACGAGGTCAGGTTGAGGCTCTACTGAGTTTTAAAACAAGTCAATTATAAATTTAAACAGTGAAATATAGATAAGCAATGATAAACAGGATTAATGGAAACAGGAAGAATTAATAACAGAAAGAGAGCCCTCGGCTCAGCAAAGCATATATCTCAACAGTAAATATGCAATGCAGTACAAGGGGAAAGCTCCCGGATCTCGGTCTGTAGTCCCAATTTAAATATGCAATACAGTACAGGGGGAAAGCTCCCGGATCTCGGTCCGTAGTCCCAATTTAAATATGCATTGCATAAGTATGTCTAATACGGCTTAATTAAACAGTTCAGGAAAAACAACAGGCAAGAATAAAGTAAAATTACCTAATCATGGTGCAACTAGTAGCAAATAAGAGGAATCAAGTAAGGACAGTTATTCTTAAGCTAACTACTCAGTTAAGACAGGAAACAGTAATTAGGAATGAAAATGAGTGATTCCATGGAAGGAAAAGTGAAATTTTAGCAACAATGACCCGTGCACGCACTCGTCACCTCACGTACACGGCGCCCACGTAACAAAATCAGTATGAAAATGCCTAAGGGGAAGTCCCCAACATAGAGTTAGTCAAACCACTTACCTTGACTGCGCTAATCAACTCAATACCACGCTCTTGCCACGAGTATCCAACTCTGGGTGGCCCAAATCTAGTCAATTTGATTGCATAGTGTAAACATTATTCAAGAAAACAAAATAACTAATAATTTCGAAGCTAATACGCAAAATTAGGAAATTCGCCCAAAAATTCCCCTGGACCCACGTCTCGGAAATAGATAAAAATTACAAATTTCGAACACCCATTCACTCACGAACTCACTCGAACAAGAATCATCCAAATCCGACGTCTAAATCTCCCTAAATCCTCAGATCTCTACTCGGGGAAGTTTCATCCCAATTTCATGGTTTTTCGTCCAAATTCATTGATTATATTGAGGAAATTGATAGATATTAATGGTATACAAACGAATGTTAGGAAACGTTACCTATGAATCTCCCCTTCGAAACCCACTGAAAATCGCCAAAACCCGAGCTATAAATCGTTTTTGGAGTTATTAATTTCAAACCCTCGTGGTATTGATCTTGTTGCAGGTGTGGAAAGTCACTTAACACGGCTGGGGCCGCATCTGCGGTCCTGCACCTGCGGAACAAAGACCGCACCTGCGACCACTGGCAACCCCTGCCTAAATTCCGCATCTGCGAGCCCCAACTCCGCACCTGCGTGTCCGCACCTACGGTTCCCCATCCGCAGGTTCGAAACACAGAACCAACAATGGTTTAGCTGTGTTCCAAGTTGCAAAATCACCCGTTGAACCTCCGAAACACCACCGAGACCCTCGGAACCTCAACCAAACTTACCAACCAGTACTAATACTTCATTCAAACTTAGTCGAGCCTTCAAAACACATATCATAAGATCAAAATCATCAATTATGCATGGATTCAAGCCTAAGTACTTATGAAATTTCCAAAATTCACATCCGATGCCGAAACACGTCAAAACTCATCCGAATAACCTCAAAATTTTCACACAGGTCATAAATGACATTACGGACCTGTTGTCACTTTCGAAATTCCATTCCGAGTCCGATATCAAAATTTCACCTATCGGCCGAAATCGCCGAAATTCTAACTTTTGCCAATTCAAGACTAAATTTACAACCGACCTTAAAAACACATTTCGAACATGCTCCCAACCCCGAAATAACCCAACGGAGCTAACGGAGTCGACGGAATTCCATTCCTGATCCGTCTTCACACAGCTCTAGCTACGGCCTGATTTCAAAAGCTAAAATCCATATTTAAGGACTATGTATCCAAAATCACTCCGAATTTTACAACTCAATACTCCGACAAGTTTCAATAACATAAATAGACATGGGAGAAGCAATTATTAGGGGATTGGGGGTGCTAACTCTCAAAATGACCGACCGGGTCGTTACACAACCCCACCAAAACCATTCTATCGCAGCCCTACCACCACCACAAGCTTCGATTTTTGACCGGACAAAAATCTCTTAAATTATTTACTTTATTTTACTTCTTTTTTTAATCCAAACCTTCATTTTTTAAGTCTAATGTTCAAAAAAATTTCCATTTTGTTCATAAAATACTTGGCCTCATTTCGAGAAATTTTTCTAATATGTCAGCGACACTGCGTCGTTATGCCCTACTAGAGCACCAGAAACCCTGCATCTCTTCGAAAATCGAAGGCACCAATGAGAAACAAAAATTAGAAAGACGCAGTCGGCCACCAATCCAACATCACCTTTGTACAATCAGTGAGTTACCTACTTCCACCAAATCTCCTCATTAATTCCAAATCTTAAACCCTAACCTCCAAATCACTTAGTAGTAACTAAGAAACACCAATCAATATTTTAACCACATGTGACAACACCTCGCAAAAACCTTATAAGAAAAATCAATCGAGAAAAGGAAAGAAAAAGAAGAGAAGTAAGGAGAAACTGGGGGAGGTGAAGGGATCGGGAATAATGGGGGTGGGAATACCAGAAAGGGGAAAGAAAGAGGGATGGGTAAAACGAAAGGGGAATTATAGTTTTTATTTTCCTTTTCCTTTTTGTTTTTTAAGTTTATGTTTTTGTCTATTTTTAAAGAAACTCAGCATAGTCACGCGCATTATAAGCGTGATTTGCGCGTAGTTTTTCCAAGTCAGATATGTTGTTACTGTTTAACCAAAGAATTAGACCCTTTGACTAAAGCTTATTTTTAAGATGAATACGGGCTACTGATAATTAAGATAATGGAAAGAATGAATAATAGATAATATTACAGAAATAAAAGATCGAAGTTGATTGTATTCGAGGATCAGATGCCTTTACAAGCTGTATTCCCCTCCCTTAGATAGGAGATTATTATAACGTACGACTCCTGCTATGGTTACTCATTAATGACTAATTATGACATTAATGAGACGTTACAAAGGATAACGGTAATAGGGGTTTAGTTACATAACGTTCGAGTAATCAATTGTCGGTCCTTGAATCTGCTCGTAGCTTTGTCTAGATTCATTCTGACCATGCCTCTCTCCCATTTTGATCAAGTTGAATTTCCCGTGGCTGATAAGTTCGTGGGTTTACTGAACCGTGCCTCTTTGTACCGTACCTCTTCAAAGAGTTATGTCCAGCTGTCGCATTTTCCTGTGTCAACGTGACTGGCTGAGTTGTCAAAAGCTGGCTTACGTGTGAAACTCTTTTTTACCAATACAGATAGTCCCCCCCCACTTACCATATATTTAACGATTAATATTTGGTAAGTGTATATTCATTTATGGCGGGAATATTTTGCCGCCGCTTTTCCTTGAATCATTGTATCCTTCTCTGCACCATAGGCGTTGTTTGTCACTTCCATTTAATGCTCATAGCACGTGTCCTTTTCGGATTGGTTCTGCATTTACTCGGCACCTTTTAGGACTTTTTGCTGTTGTGCCAGTCTCGAAGTGACATCTTCAATTATGACTTTTCATCAATATTTTCCTTTTTCATCATGTTTGACAGTTGTCTTCAAGTATAAATACATGTTTTCCTTTCTTTGCTTCCACGAAACACTTTTCTAATTTTGTTTTCTGTAAAGAACTTTCTCCTTTGCCTTTGTAAACATGTCTTCTTCAAACCAACCTCAAAGAGTAATGGACATTGAAAGCTTAGCGCCATCTTCTGCTCCGACTAAGAGTTGGGGGGGTGGTAGACTTAGAAGTCTAGGATCCACTCTTTCGAGGGGCTCTTCTTCTTCTCAGATAGTACCTCCCCCTTCCACTAGATCTCCAGTTTCCCCAATTTAGGGTTTCTCGATCTTTGTCTAGGGGTAGAGGCGAACGCCTTCGTGAACCTGGAGTCGATGAAATTGTCCCTGCTCAGTTTGTTTTTCTAGGGATAGTCAAGTTCTTTTATATCAATCTTCTTCTCTTGATAGTGTAGATATATATCCAACCCTTATAACTGAGGGTCAGATTTCCCTTGTTCGAAGGGCGTGCTTCTAGAAATCTGACTTTCCTGTCTATATTCCGAATAGTAATAAAAGAATAACGTCTTACAAGATGGGGTATTCTTTTGTTTATACGTATCCTTTCAATTTAGGGTTTAGACCCCCCATTGACCTAGTTATAATCAAGTTTTGCCATTTTTTCAATATCTTCTTAGGACAGGTCGGCCCGCTTGTGTGGCGAGTTGTCGCATGCCTTAGGAGTTTGGCTTCTTTAACCTCGGTTCCTTTTACCTTCAACCATCTTATTCATCTCTACTCTCCTACCTTATTTCGTGAAGGGGTTTTTACTGTGACTGCTAGAAGCAAAAGAGTGTTAGTAACCCCATGGAGACGATAAGGATAGGGGTTGGTACCTCCGGTATACTGTTGTACCCACTGCTGGTTTAGTGGGTGAAGAAAATCTTCCCTTCCCTGAGAAGGGGAATCGCGCACGTGAGTATGCTTTAGCTCACATTTACTTTTTCTTGTTTTGACTTGAGATATTTTATTTAAAACCGTGTTTGTTTATTTTTCTTCTTTCAGCAATCATGAATACTGTTGAGAATGTCTCCAGTATTCGTTATTGGGTAGAAAAACTGTTATCTATTGCTCCTTCAGAAGAAAGATCTTGGGAATACCTCGATGGGAGGTATTGTTGGAAAGTAAAGACCCACGGTAAGTGAAGTTTTTGTTGTTGCTTCTTTCCTTACTCGAGTCTTTTTTCTTTTGTCGTTTAACTTTTTTCTCTTTTTAATAGGATTCTCTGCTCATGGGGTGTCTGCTTCCTCTATCCCGAAAATGTCCTTAGCTCAAGCCCAGGAAATCATTGTTGGTTCATCTTCCTTGAAAAGGAAGATTAGTGAATCTCGCTCCATAGCAGAAGAGGAAGAGGGTGCTTTAGTGCACAGGCCACGGAGAAGGCGAATGATTTTAGATGATGAGCCTACTGCCTCAAACTTTCCTCTCGTGTCTGTCATTGAGCCCCCTGTCTTTGATGACATTCCATATTCCCCTATTCACAGTGGTATTGATCTTGCTGCTGACGACGTCCCTTTCACTGCTGTCTTTCCTGCTTCTTTGAGAGAAACTGTTTCGTCTATTCCTTTGGCTATCTCAACTTTTGTTGCTGCTTTGACTGTAACTTCTTCAACTCTTCAACTTTCTGTGCCTGCTCCTTTTCCCATGGCTTCTCTAGCTCCTCAACCTTCCGTGCCTGTTGCTGTTCCATCTCTTCCTGCTTCCATGCCTTCCGTTAGGGAAGTAGGGGCTTCCAGCAGAGAGATGTGGAAGGTGGTAATAGAGGTTCCAGCTGAGGGAAACCTTTTTAAGAAGACGGGTGAGCCTGAAGTGTGGATCAAGCCTTTAATAGGTCTCGCTGAGAAAACAAAGCTAGCTAGCCACGGTGCTCTTACATGGGAAAATGAGGCCGTGCTTACTTCTTTGAAGGTATGGTGTAAGTTATCCTCTTTCACTCTCGTATATGAAATTTACCATATCTAACTGGTTTATTTCTTGTAGATTAACCTCATAGGAATGGAGCTTATGAAGAGGATTTCAAATATAGACCAAGAGACAAGAGAGTTGCAGGCAGAAGTTGATAATTGGAAAGAACAGTATGATAGCCTAAGGATTGATATGGACGCTTTAGAAGAGGAGATGAGTACCTTGAAGCGGTATATGAGACTTATGGCAGCAGAAATAGCAGTGGAGCAGGCTTCTTGCAGTCAAGCTGACAAAGACAAGAGTGTTCTGGAGTCTTCGTTCGCGGAGCAGCTGTCCCGTGCCTCAGAGGAGATTAGAGACTTGAAGAACTTGTTGGGGCAGAAGGAAGAATACTCAGTCGAGCTCGTGCAATCACTCACTCGTACTCAAGAAGATCTTCGAAGGGCTTTAGACAAAGCTCAAGCTTTAGAGGAGTCGCTTGTTCCATTAAGGGCCGCTCATGAAGCTGCGGAGGCTGAGAAGCACGGGCTGAGAGCTGAGCTTCAAGTGTGGGCACAAGTTTATGAAGTTTTGGAAGAGGTGGATGTTGTCGATGTGAGTTGGGCGTATATGAATTCTCGCCTCGACACATTGATGGAAGTGAGTCAAGAGGGTTTCGACCGTAGTGCTGAAATAGCCAAAACTAAGGAAGCCATGGAGAAGGCTCAACAAGGTCATAACCTTTCTTCACCTGATGGTGAGATTCTAGCCGATCATGCCTCTTCATCCTCAATTGCTCTCGCTCCTTCTGCCACTGAAGTCAACCCCTCTTCTTAAAAAGATCTAGTTGGTTTATCCCTTTTTTTCTTTTTCTTTGTATCAATTGGTGGTTACCCCCAGTCTCATCGGGGGTAAATTTGGATTTCCTTTAAGTCCCCAAATGACAACTTAGGGGCACCATAATGTAAATATAAAAATCTTATACGGCTAAGTACAAGTTAATACTTATTTTTAGCCGTTTTAATATATAAATGTTAGTTCGACTTTTGTTGAGTTTTTGTTTCACTCTTTAAGTCTTTTGCATGATTTATTTTTCGAGGTTTTAGTTTTACCTTCGAGTTTTGCATGTGGGATGCTTTAGAATACTCGTACCTTTTTTATAATAGGCATGGTGTCATATTAATGTGTGCATTTTCGTAATAGGCATAGTTTATGGAAGAGGGCCCTTTATACTTGACATGAAGAAGACGTCTCAACTTCATGATAATGCAATAGAGTGATAGGAATTTTACACATGTTTAAGAATGTTTCCATGGAAAGTTTTTTGTTTGAACTTCCATGACATTTTACATGTGTTTGTTTATCTTCTAAAACTCACGCTTGCAACTGTTTTTGTTTAACGATTTAATATACTCTTGTATTTCATAACTGTTTTTCATAGGTAACAGTTTTTCGATATTAATACAAGAAAATAACTATTTTTCACTAGTAACAGTTTATATAAAGATTGGGGTTTTTACCCGCAATTGTTTCAATTTTCTAATAAGTATGAGGGAAATGTTTTCTTATTCATAACTGTTTTTATTTGGTAACAGTTTCTTGAACAAATAAAAGGGTTCAGATCTTTCATCCATAACTGTTTTATTCGAGAACATTTTTTTNTATTTGGATGGCTCTTTTGATTTCTTTCGATTCTGCTCGTGTCACTTGTCTCATTGGGTAGATGGGTCTTTAGGATCGAGCTTTTGACTTTCTGATAGTCTTCTTTGCTTCGTCTTAGTCTTCCATACTGTATCGTCCCCCAAGTATTTGAGCTTTGAAGAATGAAATCTCGAGCACTTGATTATTCCTTTCCTTGTGGTCCTTTTCCTGAAAAGGAAAAACATTCTGGACTCGAAGGTATATAGTTTTTCAGATGATGACTGCTTAACCCCTTTTAAAAAGTCCATCAGAAAGTGTAACCCTAGACCGAGAATTATGTTATTTCCTCGCGTCTTTGCAGGTCTAATATCATCATCTAGTGATGGGTTAGCTTTGTGCCTATCATCTAAAAAAGTTAGTAACATTTTCAAATGTTCAAAATAAAATCGAACGTGTGATACCTGACGGGGGGTATTCTTTTCTTTTTAGAAGTAATACTTCTTTAGATGGATGGCGGTCCAGCTTGTTGGTAGAACTCTGTCGTCCATAGATTCCAACTCATAGGCGCCTTTTCCAGATATCCCTCGGATTTTGTAAGGTTCTTCCCAGTTTGGATTTAGCTTTCCTGCACCTGCTTCTTTTGTTGATTGAAATACTTTTTTGAGGACGAAATCCCCAATTTTAAAGTACCTGAGATGAGCTTTACGGTTGTAATAATGCTCTATGATTTATTTTTGAGTTGTCATCCATATCAATGCTGCTTCTCTCCGTGGTTCGAGCAGGTCCAGGTTGGTCCTTAATTCGTCGTTGTTTTAACCTTCCATGGCTGTCGAGAACCTTATACTTGGTTCGCCAACTCTACAAGTATTAAGGCTTCTGTGCTATAAACAAGTGCGAACGGAGTTTCTCCCGTGGCTATTTTTGAAGTCGTTCTGTATGCCCATAGTACCGCTGGTAACTCATCATGCCAGTTTTCTTTGGATTTATCGAGCCGCTTTTTTAGATTGTTGATGATGACCTTATTTGTTGGCTCAGCTTGACCATTAGCCACGGGGTGGTAAGGCGTTGAGGTGATCCGCTTGATTTGCCAACTTTTGAAGAATTCTGTGATTTGCGAGCCTATGAATTGTGGGCCATTATCACAATCGATCTCCTTTGGTATTCCAAAGCGGCATATTATGTTTCGCCATAATAAGCTTTTAACTTCCTTTTCTCGCACTTGTTTGAATGCTTCTGCCTCTACCCATTTTGTAAAATAGTCGGTTAGTACGAGTAAAAACTGTACCTGTACTTTAGCTGTGGGAAGAGGTCATACTATGTCCATACCCCATTTCATGAAAGGCCATGGGGATATTATTGGATCTAATAATTCCGTTGGTCGATGTATGTTATTGGCAAACCTTTGGCATCTGTCACATTTGGATACGAAATTCTCGGCTTCCTCTTCCATCTTAGGCCAATAGTATCCGACTCTGATTAGTGTTTTCACTAAGGATCTAGCCCCTGAGTGATTTCCACAGTGTCCTTCGTGGACTTCTTTCATCACAAATTCCATTTGGTTAGGTCCAAGGCATTTAGCTAGGGGTCCCCCCGAACATCTTGCGATAAAGTAAGTTGCGAATAAGGCAGTACCGTGCAACTTTGCGGCGTAGTGCTTGAGCCGCTTTCCTGTCTTCAGGCATGGTGCCATTCTGCAAAAAATTAAGAATTTTGTTTCTCCAGTCCCAGGTTAGGTTGTTGAAAGTTACCTCATTCCTGTCCTGGTCTATTATTGAATGAAATAGTTGAACGACAATTGTATTGTCTTTGTTCGTTACTTTCGTGACTGCTGCGAGGTTAGCTAATGCATCTGCCTCTGCATTTTCTTCTCTATGTATTTGCACTACCTTCCATGTTTTGAATTGTCTCACAAGCTCCCGTGCTCTTTTAAGATATTGTTGCATTCTAGTCTCTCAAGCAATGTAAGTCCCCTGTATCTGATTTACTACCAGTTGGGAATCACTGTTGATCACAATTTGCTCGATTGAGAGCTCTCTTTCAAGTTCAAGCCCTACAATAACAGCTTCGTACTTTGCTTCATTGTTAGTGATATGATAACACTTTATACCTTGCCGTGTTTTTTTACCCGTGGTTGATATCAAGACTATGCCTAAGCCATCGCCTTTTATATTTGAAGAACCATCGGGTGAACAAGGTCCACAGGCCTGGATTAATACCGTTAAAGTGTTGTAACTCTTTTTCTACTTCAGATACAATGCCATTACTAAAGTCAGCAACAAAATCAACTAGTATTTGAGACTTAATTGCAGTCATAGGCTGATAAATTATCTCATGCTCACTTAATTCTATGGCCCATTTGGCTAATCTTCCTAAAAATTCTTGTTTATGCAGAATATTTCTTAAAGGATATGAGTTCACAACAATGATTGGGTGGCATTGAAGATAGGGTCGTAATTTTCTAGATGTCATTATTAAAGCTAAAGCTAAATTTTCCAGATGTGGATATCTAGTCTCAGTATCTAGCAAAGTTTTACTTACATAATAGATAGGTGATTGTTTACCTTTTTCTTCTCTTACCAATACTTCACTTACAGCAATTTCTGAGACAGCCAGGTAGATGTACAATCTTTCCCCTTCTTTTGGCTTTGAAAGCAGTGGCGGTTTCGATAGATAAATTCAGGTTCTTGAGGGCTTGCTGACATTCTTCAGTCCATTCGAACGGATTCTATTTTTTGAGAACTGAGAAGATTTAAAACTTTTTTCGGAAGATCTAGAAATAAAACAACCCAAAGCTTCTATTCTTCATGTCAGTCTTTGAACCTCCTTTTTATTTGTTAAAATATCAGGTATTTCCTCTATGGCTTTAACTTGAGCGGGATTTACCTCTATTCCTCTTTTTGATACAAGGAAACCCAAAAATTTGCCTGATTGCACTCCAAAAGCGCATTTCTCTGGATTCAACTTCATAGTATACCTGCGTAAAATATCAAAAGCAGTAGATAGGTGCTGGAAATGGTCTTGTTCTTGTGTTGATTTTACCAACATGTCATCGATGTATACCTCCATCGTTTTTCCCAGATGTTTTTGGAATATCTTGGTCACTAGCCTTTGATAGGTGGCTCCAACATTTTTTAGGCCAAAAGGCATGACTTTATAACAATAAGTTCCCTTATTCGTGATAAAGGAGGATTTTTCCTCGTCTAAAGGATCTATTTTAATCTGATTATAACCAGAATATGCATCTAGAAAGCTTAATAGTTAATGACTAGCAGTAGCATCAATCATTTGATCTATATGAGGCAATGGGAATGAATCTTTGGGGCATGATTTGTTTAAATCGGTATAATCTACGCATACTCTCCACTTTCCATTCTNGTACGAAGGATAGATCTTCATTTAGTTTATGAGTCATCACTTCTGGTGGGATGCCTGTCATATCTGAGTGGGACCATGCAAAATAGTCTGCGTTAGCCTTTAAATAATCAATTAACTTACCTTTTCGAGTGGGGCTTAGCCTCATGCCTATATACACTTTTTGCTCAGGTTTTTGTTCAGATAACGGAACAGCTTCGAGCTCCTCCGTAGTTGTTTTGATGTGCTTATCTTCCTCCGGTTCATGAATGACGTCCGGTATGGAATCTGCATCTGTGTGGTATAGTACACCTTCCGTGGTAACTTGACTCTTCTTCTCGTAAGTATTTTCTTTCGTGCCTGTTTCAGCAATAATATATTTTGTACCTATTTGGGAAGTAATTTTTTTCATGCCTGTTTGGGCGGTGTTACCTGTTTGGGAGATTTCCTTATCGATAATATATTTTGTACCACAGAATTTATATTTTTTGCGATCTGCTAATCTCCTTTGATTCGTTGAATCCCCCATTCAGAGGGAAATTTAATTACCTGATGCAACATGGAGGGTATCACTTTAATGTTGTGGATCCATGGCCTTCCAATGATCACGTTATAAGCCATGTGAGTATCGATAACTTGGAACCTAGCTCCTTTGATCACCCCCTCAGAATAAGTGTTAAGCTCAATTTCTCATTTTGTTATAACCGTAGAGTTATCAAACCCAGATATGGATCGTGATTTTGGGATTACTTGATTCCCCAGTAGCATTACTTCCACGACTCTTAGCAAAATGATATTGGCTGAACTGCCTGGATCAATCAACACTCTTTTCACATTAGTGTCATAAATAAGTAAAGATATTACCAGAGCATCATTGTGCGGAAGCATTAATCCGTTGCTATCTGTATCATCGAAGGTTATATCATCTTCTCCACGAGCACGTTTCCCGTGTGTAATTGTGAACTTTGTGGTTGTTTTGAAAATCACTCTGTTTACTTCTTCACCCGTGTATTACGTTAACATATCGTTTTGGAGAAGGAGGCTTTAGGGGCTCCTGCCTGTTCCTCATATATGCCTGTTTACCTTTATCACTAAACAATTCTGTTAAATAGCCCTGTTTTAACAAATTTTCTACTTCACCTTGTAAAAATGTGCAATCCGCAGTTTTGTGCCCATGATCGTTGTGAAATTCACACCAGTGATCTGGGTTTCTTCTATTTGAATTTGACTGCATCTCTTTTGGCCACTTAACCTTGTCTCGCATGTTCTTCAATATTGAGACAAGTTCAGTAGTACTTATGTTAAATTTATGATCCCCAATTTGAGTACTACCTCTAGGTCGTTCATCTCGATCTTTTCTGGATCTAGACGAGGATGAGATTACATCTCTTCCTTGTAGTCTATAGTCTGACCTAGTATTTTCAAACCTGGGGCGGATATCGCGTCCCGAGGGTCTTAATTAAGGATCGTACATGTTTTTACCTGATCTTCTATCTGATTCAGGACGTCTCGATCTGGAATGATCTTCATCTCTCGAACGAGCAATGATATCTTCTTCTATTATGAGTTTAGTGTTGTACCCGTTATATACATCGTTCCATGTTATGCTGAGGAATTCTCTTAGATTCTCCTTAAGTCGCCTGGTGACTTCTGAGCTTTTATTGTTCAGATTTCTTGCAAATGCCATGGCTGCCTAATTATCAGGCACCCTGGGTAACTGCATTCTTTCTCGTTGAAACCTATTTTCAAACTGTCGGAGTAGTTTCGTATCTCCTTGTTTTATTTTGAATGTCTTCCATTCTCTTCTCAACTTTTTGTGCATAAGAGTGTGCTTTTATAAATGAATCTGCAAGCTCAACAAAAGAGTCAATAGAATTTTCAGGGAGAAGAGAATACCAGGTTAGAGCCCCTTTGGTAAGTGTTTCCCCAAATTTTTTGACAAGGACTGATTCAATCTCTTGTTTCGTCAAGTCATTGCCTTTTACCCCGGTAGTGAAACCAGTCACATGGTCACGTGGGTCAGTTGTTCCATCATATTTGGGAACGTCAAGCATTTGAAACTTCTTGGGTATAGGTAAAGGTGCCGCACTTGGCTTCCATGGTTGTTGACAATATCTATCAACATCGATGCCTTTGATGACAGGTAGTACACCAGGAATTTGTTCGATGCGATTGTTCTGCTCCTTCATCTGCATCTGCATGGTTAGTAGTAAATTTTGTAATTCTGAGTTATTAGATATACCTGGTCTCATTTCGAGAGATTCATTAGGAGTATCTCCTCTTCCTGAGTTTGCCAACCCAGATTGAGGATTTTCCATGGTGATGGCGTTATTGGGGGGTGGCGTTGGCGGTGTAGGCAACGCTACTGGTAATCCTCTCAGAAATTCTTGCAAAGCTTGGCTCACATACTCTGCAATCATTTGCTTTACATGATCTTGTTCCACAGTTTGATCATTATTACCATGGTTGTTATTGGATCTTTTTGGGTATTGTTCCCTCGAACCACGTGGGGTTAACCAAAGAATTAGACCCTTTGACTAAAACTTATTTTTAAGATGAATACGGGTTACTGATAATCAAGATAATGGAAAAAATGAATAATAGACAATATTACAAAAATAAAAGATCGAAGTTGATTGTATTCAAGAATCAGATGTCTTTACAAGTTGTATTCCCCTCCCTTATATAAGAGATTCTTATAACGTATGACTCCTGCTATGGTTACTCATTAATGAGGCGTTACAAAGGATAACGGTAATAGGGGTTCAGTTACATAACGCTCGAGCAATCAATTGTGGGTCTTTGAATCTGCTCATAGCTTTGTCTAGATTCATTCTGACCGTGCCTCTCTCCCATTTTTATCAAGTTGAATTTCTCGTGGCTTATAAGTTCGTGGGTTTACTGAACCGTGCCTCTTTGTACCGTACCTCTTCAAAGAGTTACATCCAGTTGTCGTGTTTTCCTGTGTCCACGTGACTGGCTGAGTTGTCAAAAGCTGGCTTACGTGTGAAACTCTTTTTTACCAATACAGTTACCACGTTGGCATAGTCAACAATCAAAGTGGCTTATTGATGTGTAAGTAATCAAGTTGAGGTGTTAAAATGGAAAAGTTCTAAGTTTGTTTACCGGGTTGGAAATTGGGTGCAAGTGTATTTTGCCTAATGTTAGTTTGGTTGTTAAATAGTTACATGTAAATAACTCTAATCCCATATGTAGTAGGAGTAGAACATATATATATATATATATATATATATATATATATATATATATGACTCATTGTATCATTTTCAATCTCTGTTGGTGTTGTGCGAAAACCAACACTACCACAGGGTCCCCAAGCCTTCCGCGACCAAACCTCACAAAAGATATGCGGCAACTGACCTCTCACGCCCCCACACGCACTGATCAGAGGCCAGAAATTCCGGTGACTGCATTTCCATGCGCCGGCGCGTGTGACCTTTTTCAGGCCAGATTTCAAAAAAAATTTCTTCAGACAACTTGTTTGTGAGGCATTTCCGAGCCTACCCATCCAAGTTTCACTCAAATCCGACGACTTTTTATTTTTTGGCGAAAGACATTCCATATTCCGATGACTGCATCTGATTTTTCCGGCAAAATTATCCAGATTTTGGCTTTATCTTCTGTTATTTGCTGATATTTTCTAGCCCTCTCTTCAATCTAACCATGTCTTTTGGACTTGATGTTTTTGGGTCTAAAAATACGGGTTCTGGAAGTTCTGATATTATGATTACCTCAAAACCTTTAATGGGTTCAAACTACTTAGCCTGGTCTTCATCTGTCGAATTGTGGTGTAAAGGTCAAGGCATTCAAGATCATTTAAAAAAAAGGGCTAGCGAAGGAGATGAAAAGGCCAAAGCACTTTGGGAGAAGGTCGATGCTCAGTTATGTAGTATCTTGTGGTGATCTATTGATTCCAAGTTGATGCCCTTGTTCCGTCCATTCCAGACATGTTATTTAGTTTGGGAAAAGGCTCGTACTTTATACACTAATGATATATCTCGTTTCTATGATGTCGTATCGCGAATGATAAGTTTGATGAAATAGAAATCGGATATGTCTACTTACTTGGGACAAGTGCAGGCAGTCATGGAAAAATTTAAGAAGTTGATGCCAGTTTCTGCTAGTATTGAAAAGCAACAAGAGCAACGTCAGAAGATTTTCCTAGTTCTTACACTCGCTGGAATTCCTAATGACCTTGATTCAGTTCTTGACCAGATTTCGGCTAGTTCGACTGTCCCTACAGTTGATGAATTATTCTCTCAATTACTTTGTCTTGCTATAGCACCAAGTCACCCGGTGATCTTATCACAGACACTTGACTCCTCTGTTCTCGCATCCCAAATAGTGGAAAATCAGGCATCTCAAACTATGAAGAATAGACGAGGAGGAGGTCATTTTGGAAGATCTAGACCTAAGTGTTCTTATTGTCATAAACTTGGACACACTCGTGAAGTGTGTTATTCTTTACGTGGTCGACCACCTAAAAATGTTTATGCTGCTCAGACCGAGACTACAGGTAATAGGGATTTTCTTTATTTGAAGGGGAATATAATGAATTCCTTCAGTACCGAGCAAGTAAGCAGACATTTCCACAAGTAGCCTCTATTGCTCAGACCGATACTTCTGTTGTTGGTAATTCTTTTGCTTGTGTTTCCCAGTCTAGTGCTCTTGGACCATCGGTCGTGGACTCAAGCGCTTGTGATCATATCTCTGGTAATAAATCACTTTTATCCAATATTGTGTATTCACAGTCTCTTCCCGTTGTTACTTTATCCAATGGGTTTCAAGCTAAAGCAAAAAGGAGTTGGACAAACTAATCCCCTACCTTCTATCACTCTAGATTTCATTCTTTATGTCCCTGGCTGTCTTTTTAGTCTTGCATATGTTAGTCGTTTGACTCATTCCCTCCATTGTGGTATATATTTTATTGATGATTCTTTTATTTTGCAGGACCGCAGTACGGGACAGACGATTGGACAGGGCTTGAATCCGAAAGCAGTGGCTGAAGCTGAAGCAGCTACTTTCGAAGTAACAGAAAGAAAAGCAACGACTGGAGTGGGAGAGTCAGAGTCGAAAAGAGGATTCATCACTTCTTTCTCTCATTCAAAACCGTGCATGAGACTTTCATCTCACACGACTCCTAAGTGATAAAAGAAAGAAGAACTCCTATTTACACATATGTTCCAATTCTTTTGAAATGTCATTTAGTCAATCTCATCAAGACGGCGGTCCATTACATGGGATACGGATTCAAGGAATGCATCTTCACCTGATCCAGGGAGCATAGAATCCAAGCTTCTTGATAAATATCCTCGATCACAGATTCCTTCTTCACAGTTTCCCTGCACATGATGTTCCCAATGGTAAATGGCATGAGACCCCTCTCTGCACCTTTCTTCAAAAGCATGGTGGAGATGCGGAGTATGCGAGCACTTTCCAAAGGTGATTTAATGTATTTAATGGTCTTAGAGCTAAAAGGCTGACGAGCTTGTGGCCAGTAGAGCCAATCAAATGTGACATCTTCAAACTATATCATAGTCTTAAGTAATAAGGAACTCAAAATCCAGGAGGACTAAACAACATAAGAAACATCGATGAAACAAATATTTATAAATCTATATATTCAATGCAATTCGTCTTGCATCTGTCATCAATCTTTAATAACAAAAGAGAACTTGACTGTCAGGAACAAATATAGTGCTTCAGAAAGTAACACGAGATTCTTTGCTTCAGAAACTATCAAATGTGGACTCAAGAATTTGTCAGAAAGAATATACTGCTAAATGTCGCAAAAACCTTTTTTGCGCCCTACTGGTGCAGATCATAGCAGCTCTTTCAAAAAGGCAAAGGAAAAAGGGGAGATCAGGGTTGTAACTGCAGCAGCCTCTCAAGTA
The DNA here is from genome assembly GCA_005239505.1 of Nicotiana paniculata. NCBI lineage: Eukaryota > Viridiplantae > Streptophyta > Magnoliopsida > Solanales > Solanaceae > Nicotiana > Nicotiana paniculata. The sequence goes on along the minus strand of ML335525.1, from coordinate 5,595 downwards.
TTCTTTGGCAAACTAATATCCTATTTTCATTAAAACAGAAATAGCGTAACATAATATTCATTTTCATCCTACAATAGTCTGTGGTAGCACATGCCCCTATCTCAAGGGCTTGTCAAATTAGTGTTAGGTAAATGGAAGGCTGATATTGTGTGCTTGACAGAAACAAAAATGAAAAAGATAAATCTAGATGCATCAGACATATTGGTGGATCTAGGTGGACTGAGTGGATTATATTGGAAGCACAGGGCAACAGAGGTGGGATTGTTATATTTTGGGATAAAAGAAGATGGAAATGTTTGGAGAACATTAAGGGTCAACATTCAGTCACAATCTTACTAGAAGAAGAAAAATCTGGATACCAATATGCTTTTACGGGAGTTTATAGTCCTTGTGATAAGAAAGAAAGGAAAGGTTTATGGAAGGAATTGGCTGCAATCAATGGAATTATGGCACAATCGTGAGCGGTGGGGGGAGATTTTGATGTAATTAGGTATGAAGAGGAGAATAGGGGAAGAGCCAAGAATACAAGAGCTATGAGAGAGTTCTCAAAATTTATTCATGATCTATCTTTGATTGATCTCCCACTTCATGGAGGTTCTTATACTAGGTTTAGGGGGGAAAACAGCGAGAGTGCTTCCAGGATTAACAGATTCTTATTATTTGAAGATTGGGATGAACATTTTAAATTTGTGAAACAGATGGTTCTTCCTAGAACTACTTCAGATCATTTCCAATTTTATTAGAACGTGGAGACTGGAGAAAAGGAAAAAGGTACTTCAAATTTGAAAATATGTGGCTGCAGCATAAAGGGTTATTAGAACTAATTGACAACTGGTGGAAATCTTACAATATTCAAGGTGATATGATGTTGTTCTTGCAAAGAAACTTAGACTTTTGAAAGGTGATTTTAAAAAGAAGGGATAAAGAGGTTTTTGGTAAATTGGAGGATAGGAAAAATAAGGCATTGGCCAGACAGGAAGAAATTGATCATGGTATGGGATTTGATCAGGATGATGAAAGTTTAGATTCAGAAATAAATTCTATCATGATGGAGCTGGAGGAATTGGCAAAAGTTGAGGAGATCTCATGGAAACAAAAGTCCAGATGCATATGGCTTGAGCAAGGGGATAAAAAACACTAAGTTTTTTCAGAGACAAGCTAATGCCCATAAGAGATTCAATAGTATTGACAAGATAGAAATTGATGGAGAGTTTGTGGATGATGATAACAGAATCAAATCACATATTCAGGAATTCTATGAGAAATTGTTCAGTGAAACTGAAGAATGAAGGCCAAGATGGGAAGATGATACTTTGATGACTCTTTCTGGTGATGACAAGGAGTGGTTGCACAGACCTTTTACTATGGAAGAGTTGAAAACATTAAATCGTTCAGAGGAGATAAAGCACCAGGCCTGATTGCTTCAATCTTTATTTCTTTCAAAAGTGTTGGAATACAGTTAAGAATGATGTGTGGCAAACTTTGGAGGCTTTTTATAAAAAAGGTTCCTTTATCAGAAGTATGAATTCTACTTTCATTACATTGATCCCCAAGAAAAAAGGAGCTATAGAGGTGAAAAATTTTAGACCTATTAGTCTGTTGGGAAGTGTATATAAGATCATTGCAAAACTGCTGGCAGAAAGACTTAAATTGGTACTTGATAAAGTAGTATCAAAAAGCCAGAATGCTTTTATTAAGGGTAGGCAAATAATAGATGCTGCTATGATTGCTAATGAGAGTGTTGATTATCTATTGAGAATGAAGAAAAGAGGCGTTGCTTGCAAATTGGATCTTGAGAAAGCTTATGACCATGTGAATTGGTCTTGTCTGTTAAGTATTCTAAGGCAAATGAACTTTGGAGACAGATGGATTGACTGGATCAAGTACTGTGTATCTAATGTGAGTTTTTCTGTGTTAATAAATGGAAATCCTCAGGGCTATTTTAGATCTCAAAGGGATTTGAGACAAGGGGACCCTTTGTCCCCATATTTATTTACTTTGGTGATGAAAGTTTTTAGTAGGATGTTAATGAAGGCAGAGAATTTGGGATGGATTAAAGGGATGCATTTGGGCAGATTTGGTGATAATAGAGCCACAATTTCTCATACTTTATATGCTGATGACACCCTTCTCTTTTGTGAAGCAGAGAAAGAGAAAATTTTATACCTAAAAGGAGTTCTGCAAGTTTTTGAAGCAGTGACTGGATTAAGAACTAATCTGGCCAAAAGTAGTATATTTAGCATTAATGCTGATGATACAGTTGAGGAATTAGCTGCTATTTTGGGTTGTAAGGTTGAGAAATTTCTAACAGTATATCTTGGGCTACCTCTAGGTGCTAGAAAAAAATGATCAGAACATGTGGCAAGGGGTCTTGGATAGATGTGAAAATAAGTTGGTTCCCTGGAAGATAAACACCATGAGGAATAATTTTCTATGGGATGGCAATGCTACTAAAAAGAAAATGCATTTAGTCAAATGGCAAGTGGTGTTGAATAATAAAGAAGGGGTGGTTTGGAGATAAGGAATTTGAAAATCACAATAAGAGCCTACTTTTTACATCGTTATGGAGATTTACTCATGAAGAGGATAATGTATTGAAGAAGATGATATGTGCTATTTATGGAATCAAGACTGATTGGAAACCTTCCTATTTACATTTGATCACAAAAGGAGGCATTTGGAAGTGTATTAGCAAACTTTGGGAAGAATTTCTGAAATATACAAAAACGGAAGTTGGGAATGGGCAAAGAATTAGATTCTGGTTAGATTTATGGAAAGGGGAGGAATTCTTGAAATCTAAGTATCCTTCTCTATTCAATTACTCCCTTAATAAGGGAGGTGTGATTGTTGATTTTGACATAGAGTCACGATGGCAAGTGGAGCTCAGAAGAAACCTGAACGACTGGGAGATAGATGACTATTGTTTCTTACTTCAGCAGCTTGACTCAGTCTCAATTAATCATCGTAAGATGGATGCACTGATCTGGGCAGAGGAAAAGGATAAAAAGTTTTCAGTCAAAAGTTGTTACAATATGCTGATTAAGCAGTCAAGACACAGGGTTAATTATTGTCCATTGAAGATGATATGGAAGACAAAAGCTCCAGCCAAGGTGGCATGCTTTGGTTGGATAGAAACCTGGGAAGCATGTTTGACATAAGACAATTTGCAAAAAAGAGGATTTAATCTTAGCAATAGATGTTATTTGTGTGAAGGAGATCAAGAATCAGTGAATCATATTCTGCTTCATTGTAGAATTGCTAGACAATGCTGGGATTTATTATTAAACATCTGTGAAATATCCTGGGTAATGCCAATGACTGTTAGGATCTTGTTGGAAGAGTGGCATAGTCAAAGAGTACCTAGAAGACTGAAGCAAATATGGAGAACCATCTCATTATGCATTTTTTGGACTTTATGGCTGGAAAGGAACCAGGCTTGTTTTGAAGGACACAGGGAGCATATTTTTGGAATTAGAAACAAATGTATTCACAACTTGTTTTATTAGTATAAAAGTAGTGTATCAATGGAACATCAAAAGTTTTTAGAGTTTCTGGATTTACTAGGAGGCCTATAGGATATGGCTGTTTTGGGGTGTTCTTCTGTAACTTTTTGTACAATCTTGGTACCTCATTAATAAAAATTTTACCTTATTAAAAAAATAGTTCAACTATAAAATGTGAAACTATATCACAAGTGCTAACTAAAATTATAAAAAGAAGGCAAAATGCATAATTTACCCATCAAATTTGCACCGAAATTCTTGTTACACACCTTTTTTTCACGGGTAATCTTTTACACATCCAATCTTTTAAAAGTGTGTCGAAACACACCTTTTTTATTACGTGTCACTCGCGTGTTTTTCACACATAAGAGGCGAGTGGACAATTCAAATTCTGTGTCTAAAGGCTCATTTTGACAGCACTTGTCCAACCTTTTCATATTTCATTTTTCTAAATCTTTTTCTTTGTTATAAATAGAATTCTATTTAGAGTGAATGTCTATATTTTAGAGAGTTTTACTTTGTGGATAAGTCATTTTTCTCCTATAAATAGAGGGGTCTTACCCCATTTTAAATCATCCCAAGAAGATCTTTGAGAAGATTAAGATATAACTTTTCTCCTCTTTTTAATTATGACTGACATTATGAAAAGAGAGCCTCTTGCCCTTGAAATTTCGGGCAAGAACTATATGACATGGGTGTTGGATGCTGAAATTCATTTAGATGCAATGGGTCTTGGAGACGCCATTAAAGACAAAAATAAAGCATCTACCCAAGACTGTGCTAAGGTCTTGATTTTCTTGCGCCATCACCTTGATGAAGGGTTGAAAATTGAATATCTCACAGTCAAAAATGGCTTAAAAGAAAGATATGACAACTTAAAGACGGTCACTCTTCCACAAGCACGATATGATTGGGATCATCTGAGGCTCCAAGACTTTAAGTCTGTTTCTGAATTCTGCGATGTTCAGAATTACTTCTCAATTGAAACTCAGTGGAGATACTATCACTGACTATCACAATGTTTCATGCCTCCAATATGGTCTTGCAACAGCAGTATCGAGAGAAAGGTTTCAAGAAGTACTCTGAGTTAATTTCTCTTCTCCTTGTTGTTGAACGAAATAATGATTTGCTCATGAGAAATCACGAAAATCGACTCACTGAGTCTACACCATTACCTGAAGTAGATGAGGTGTATTCTCGTTATCCTAAGCGTGGGAAAGGCCGTGGCCCTATTAATAGTCGTGGTCGTGGTTGTGGTCGTGGTCGTGGTCGTGGTTGTGGCCGTGGACAAGGAAGTAATTTTTCTGGTGTTAATCACCCCCCAAAGAAAAATAACCACCAAAAGTGGAAAGGGAAAAATGAGAAGCCAAAGGCAAATGGTTCGGAAACTGAATGTTATCGTTGCGTTGGAAAAGGGCATTGAGCAAATATTTGTCGTGTACCAAGACATTTAGTTCAGCTTTATCAAGCATCTCTAAAGAATAAAGGCCATGAAGCCAATTTTGTCTCTGACAATGATTTTGACATCACCCACTTAGATGTGGCAGACTTCATTGAGCGCCCTGATGGAAAAATAAACCACTTGATCGGTGATGGATCTGTGGTTAAAAAAGATTGAGTAGTTTGATTTTATTTTATTTTTCTTATTCGTATTAGTTAGTGAATAAATATCATGTAATTATCGTAGTTTACATGAGTAGTAGTTTTAATTAGTATGTCGAATTAGTATAATATGTCATTGAATAAAGTTTGAGAATGGTCAAAATTCATAATCAATATCAGTTTTTTATGTTAAGAGTTGAAAACTTTGCAAATGAAAAAAAAATTACAAACGAAAACTTTGCGAACGAAAGAAAACCTTGCAAACGAAAAAGAAATTTTTTTTATTACAAATGAAAACTTTGCAAACGTGAAAAAACTTGCAAACGAAAAAAAAAATTATAAAGTTTGAGTATCAGTTGCAACGAAAACTTGCAAAAATTTGCAAACAAAAAGGTGTCTTATAGACTGGCGTGACTATTTGCAAAAACATTTCAATAAGTTAGGATTGATTTTAAATCAACTGACACTATTCGAAATTTTTATTAAAATG